>JARHVA010001235.1:0-102500 GCA_037957365.1 Torreya grandis | reverse complement strand
TGTTTTTGTATGCATGTCTTGCTTTGAAAAATATTTTTTTGGGAACCCTATTTTTAGAATGCTTGTTTTCTTATCTTGAGTTTAGTTTTTAAACTTATGTTCTTTCTCTTTTTGTAATATTGCCTTTTGTGGTTGTTCCTTTTCATTTTGATCTTTTTGTAATATTTCTTGTTCTAGCTTTGTCTTTTGAATATTTTCTTCTTCTAGGTTTTTGATTTGTAATTGTTTGTGTTTAGAATTATCTTTTGGTACCAATATTTGTTATTTTTACACTTGTGCTTTAGGAGATGCACTCATATTATGAGTGGTTTTATTGGTTGATATATTGACGATAATATCACCACTATCTTGTGACTTTATATTTTATTCTTTAATGTAAAAAAATAATCTATATGATGCCCATGCATTACATGATATGCAAAATGGTCTTTTGATCTTCTTATGCAATGTATAGGAGGTAGTTGAATCAATTTGTTTCAAATAATTTATCTTAGTATTTCACTTGGACTCTTATTAGGATTTTTTTCAATTTTTGAGTCACTTGTTGTAGATGTATTACGTTGTAGCTTTTCATTTGGATATGAAACCTTTTTGGGTATAACATTGTTAGAGGAAGATGTAAACACATGGTTAACACTAGAATATTTTGAATTTTATATGTTCTAATTTGATTTTCCAAGGATGTAATCCTTAAAATAAAATATTGATTTTGATTTTGTTACTCATATTAACTTGGTCTTCATAATTTTTTGATATTTTAGGGATTCATAGGTATAATACTTAGGTGTTTTTGATTGAGTATGCATAGATATACCATATATGAATTTTGGAATGGTTTTTTAAATACCTTATTTTGGCATTGTAGGATGGGCCACTTCACTCCTTAAAGAAGTGATAACATGGACCTGGTTATAGCTATGGTATCTATCACCCTCCTTAGGGTTAGGAGGAGGAAGAATTTATTTTTTTATCCATTGTCAATGTTCCAAAGACTAAAATGATAATATGAAAGTAAGTATATAAAAATTATAGGGAGCAATCAATCATTAAATGAAATTTAAAACTAAATAATTATAGTAATAAATAAAATTAGAAGACCCTAGTGCAAGCTAGGGCTTTGAGACCAAAGGTCAGGTTCACCAAATGTTTAACCCTAAATTTAGATATGTGGTTATCTAGGGTTAAAGGGTATTATATTATATTTTACACCAAGTTAGTGAACTAACCTAATGAGCATGACAATTGATATAAAACTTAGACAAATTGTATTCTAAATTTATAAAATGAGATTGATAAAAATAATAAAGTATAACTATTGATAGATATTTCAATGAATTAGAAACAAATGATACTTAGCTAGTAAACTGTGCACATGTAGGTCTAGTATAGAATAATCTAGAAGTGGATTGGAAGGTGATTCTAGGAAATTCACTAGATTATTGAAATATTGTTTTTGTGGCCTCAAACTCTTACATCATATCTAAACAGTTGCATTGATGTAGGTGTCTAACTTTGATACATATATCCTATATAAAATACTTACTCTAAATGTGACTAACTAGAGTTTTTTAGATTTTCTATCACCTTTCTTCAGATATCTATAAATCACATGCACATGCTATTGTTCATTATCAAATGATTAGACCCGACTCTTCATCCGTGAAGTGACTATTGGAAAAAATAGGTTAGTGGGATCATGGTATCAAGATAACCCAATGACACCTCTATAAATGGGCACTACATACATAGTCAATACTCTGAAGAGGGCCTCATACTTATGTATTTCTCCCCTATGTGTTGGATTATGTGTGCATAAAGAGATAATTTATGATAAGTAAAGACATGCAGTGACCTAGATTGTAACTTACCAAATATGGACATTAAACTACTCTTAGTATGCTTTAGACCTATGGAAATGATACCCCTATGACTAATATATAAATATGGATGAATAGGGTAGGTTTTCTCATTTGAATGCTTAATTGAGTACTTCTTGATATATGGCCTTATGAGTTATATGTGATTTGAAGAGGTGAGGAATGAATGGGGGTTAATCTTATATTTCTAATATATATATATATATATATATATATATATATATATATTAGAAATATCTTACACTAAAGAACTTAGGCCAACCTTTAGGATATTTTTATTTTGAAAATTGGAAGAATTTTGGGCACTTGACACATTGAAGGAAAAGTGAACACTTGCATCAACACAAGTTTTTGTCTGAGATGCAAGTGTCTAGGAAGCTATAAAATAGGTATATGACTAGAATTGATAGTGAAGGTCAATAATCATGTTTAGTGTTTTCTAAATAGTATATAAGGCTAGGTCATAAAAATAACAATGGTCAAACTAAGAGATAATAAATTTGGCATAAGGAGATAGTGAACGTGAGCCTTTCAGTAGTGGATAGGTCTAGAATTGAAACTTATAGTCATGATAGGTATTTTCCAAGTGTACAAGTCTAAGGTACAACTTAAGTTAGATTTTAATATCTACAATTGATTTTTAGTTTGTTTGAGTCCCATTTAAGTTTTTCTAGGTCTTTTTATTGCAACACTAAGTTTTTAATTCAAATTATAAGAAATACTTATATAAATAAAGCTATTAGAAAGCATTAATAATAAGCACTCTCACATTTAAGAGTTATTAAAAGTTTTACATTGTTAATACTAAATTGCTAGATCTATATTCTGAAGTACTATTACATTTTGCATGCTTATGCCAGGGGTAAGATAGGAGGAGAAAAATATAGATTTACATATCATCATTTCACACACATACACAGGTGGGAGACCTATATTGGATTGAGGCCCTTTTTGGGTTATGTAGGTAGCACTCATATTATGCAAGGTTTTCTGAGGATATCTCAACTATTCCCCTCACCTATTTGCCCCTTTCATATTTGATATCCATTTTTTTTATGTGTAGGAATTAGGGTTTTGATATCATAGGTGTGCAAATGCAAGACAAGTTTTGATAAGTTTTTCTACATCCCTTTTTGTTTATCATCATGTTTGTCAAAATTTATTATCAAACATATACTTATGAAAATTGTATTTTATAATTGTTTTAAAAAATTAATAGCTTAAATTAAATTCTATTAGTTTTATCTAATTTAGGATTATTATCTTGATAATCTAAAATTTATATAAAACACCAGTAGCTTGACAAACTGGTCAATTTGTAATATCCTATTATCATTTCCAAGTGGATAGGGTAGTCCTTTATGGATAACAAGATCAATATGCATTCTAATTTCCATTATTTTCCCACTCAAGATGCCTAACCAAACCTGACAACAATTTATTATTTCTTCATTGCTAAAATATCAAACACTTTTTTTTTGCAACTTTTACCCTATCTTAGAAACCTTATTTTAGTAGTTAGTATTTTGAAAATATACCTAGGGTAGATTTTAATATATTAGATTTTGCAATACATGGGTTGATAAATTGTAGAGATTTATCCACATATTTTTCACCTCCTAACTTTGTATAACAACATCAATAAAATATAAAGTATTAGAGTGTCTTAAGGTAGCTTGAGTATGCTATACCATTGAGATTTATATAATTCCTTTATCAACTTAAGGGCATATGATTTTCCCATTTTTAAGATTCTACTTTAACTCATAAAGATCTTTATATATTTCATTCTTCTCATTTATTAACATTGTATTACTATCTTTCTCATTCATTAGATGAGATATAATTACTTTTTAGTCAAGATCACTATTTAAATATTTAATCTCCTTATCTAGACTCCTTATTTTGATGTTGGCCTACGTCAAGCTCTTAGTGAGCTCATTGATATTTTCTTCCTTATTATTCAACTTTTTATTATTACTTAAGTAGTTAATGACTAACATATTTAAGATCTCATGGAATATTTTATCCTTGTCTATTCCTTGGTCACCTGGATAATCAACTACTACTATAGATATTTGGTTATTAAAAGGCAAAATATGTTTCTCAAGGTTGATTGTGATGGGTACCATATGATGATATTACATTATTTGCTCTTGAGGGGTATATTAAGTCTTGAGCCTTGTGGTAGGATCCTAAGTTGACCTTTTCAACTCTTTATTGTCATACTACTATTGATATTATAGAGCTAATTCTTGCCTTGATTTGGTGAAATTAATTGGAAAGTGAAGAGTTTTATTGGTGCCTAACACCGATGGTATAGTTTATTAGGTATAAAGTACTCAATAAAATGGAAACATAATAGCAAAAACTTGTGATTGGGGTAAAGGGGAATTAAGTGAGATAATATGACTAGAAAAAGGAGTAAGAAGAAAAGACATTACAAAAAAAGGGATGGAAGAAATTAGTCATAATATGAGAGATAATATGGTTAGTCTAGTCTCTACAAGAAATGATTATGAGGTGAAAATAATAACGAAGGGTGGAATGGTAGAAGATAGATAGATATGGTGGGATTGAGGGTAGGAATTGACATGATAAGTGTTTTAAACTACTTTATATTAATGAGAAAGATTAATCATAATTAAGATAAAACCTCAAAATAGAATTCAAATTATAAGATATGACAATCACATATACTAAATGTAGTAATGATTAATTGAAAAATGGGTAAGATAACTCTTAAATTATTCAATGTTAGTTTTGAAGTTTAATTTTATAGTATACCTATATTAGGATTGTGTCATTGATATATTTGCACTCTATTTCCACCTATTTTACTTTGGTTGGTTCTAATATATCTAGTTGATATCAACTATCAATAATGATTACACGATTAGAAATGACTCTGCACATAGTGGATGAACCCATACACATATCAAATAGTGGAAAATATTAAGTCTTTAGGGTTTCATTATTTTAGGGTTTGAAATTTTTGTCTTAGGGTTTTAGATATGATTTCATATTTTTACCATACAAAAGACATTTAATATTTTCATCCTTGCATGATCTCATCCCATCCAATCCAAAAAGGCTAGATCCCTTATACCTCTAAGATGAAGTTATAGATTAAGTGGGACCCATATCAAACATAATATAAATATTATTATTGTAGCTAAAATGGATTCAATGAATGTTTATTCTTATTTTTAAATATTCTTTTTGTTGCCTCAAAATCTTGCATCAGATCTGGACAGTTGCATTTATGAGGGTGTTTGACTATAATGTAGATGTCCTTTATAAAATACTTACTAGATATGAATGTGACTAACTAGATATTTTTGGGTTTTCTATCACCTTTATTATGACATATTCAAATCATGTGCATAGGATATTTTTCTTTTTCAAATGGTCAAATTTAACTCTTCACCCGTGGAGTGTCTATTGGAAAAAATGGGTTAGTGGGGTCATGGTGTAAAGCTATCCCAAGGAGACCTATATTAATGGGCACTACGTACATATCCAATACTATAAAGAGGGCCTTATAATTATGTAGTTCTTCCCTACATGTTGGATTGTGTTTGCATAAGGAAGAAATGTGTGATAAGTAAATACATGAAATGAACTAGATTTTAACTTGCCAAATATAAATCATGAACTACTCTTATAATGTTTTAGACCTATGGAAATAATACCCCTATGACTAATATATAAATAAGGATGAATAGGGAATGTTTTCTCACTTGAATGATTTATTAAGTGCTTCTTTGTATATGACCTTGTGAGTTGTATGTGATTTATAGGTGATTATTAGGTGATTACCAGGTGAAGAATGAATGAGGGTTGATCTTATATATACTAATACATTATATAAATATATTACACTAAATCACTCATGTTAACCTTTAGGATATGTTTATTTTCAAAATTGGATGAATTTTGGGCACTTGACACTTTGAAGGAAAAGTGGACACTTGCATCAACACAAGTTTTTGTCTGGGACTCAAGTGTCAAAGAAGCTAGAAAATAGGTACAATTTTAGCATTGATAGTGAAGGATAATGATCATGTTTTGCATAGTATAGAATACCTAGTCATAAAAATAATAATGGTCAAACTAAGAGATAATAAATTTGGAACAAGTATATAATGAACATGAGCCTTTCAGTAGCGGATAGGTCTAGAACTAAAATGTATATTCATGATAGGTATTTTTCAAGTGTATGAGACTAAGGTACTATATATGTAAAATTTTAGTTTCTACAATTTTTTTAAACTTGTTTGAGTCCCATTTAAGTTATTATAGGTCTATTTTGTGCACCACTAAGTTTTTAATTCAAATTATAAGAAATCCCTATATAAATAAAGCTATTAGAAAGCATTAATAATAAGAATTATCACATTATTGTGATGGATAATGATGAACAAGATAGTGCTGGGCGAGAGAAGTTTTTGAATCATGCTTTAGAATGAGAGAAGGGATATGGGGATGGGGAGGGGTATAAGGAACATGGTAATAGGGTTGGCGATAGAGACATTGTTAAGATTCAAAAACAAGGCTATGATAGTCAGAAGACTAAGGAAAATGTATTATTAGGAGTTCCCAATGTTTTTAAGGAGGGGCCCAAATCAGATATAGGTAAGGCTTCTTAGATATCTAAAATCAAAAGGTTGTCATAGGATAATAAGGAATTTTTTCCTACATAATAGCTTGAGACCATTAAGGATGGTAAAAAAATTTATATCAAAGTCTTTGCTTCACTCATTAAATGAGACTCATCTAGAATTGACTAGGTACTGGTGGGAAAGTTTATGGGGGATAGATCAAACATTGACTTGTTAAAATCATGGGCCATGGAAAAATGGAAACCCAAATATCATTTAGGAATTATGAAAATGGTGAATGGGGTTTTTATGATCAGACTTAAAAATCTTGATGATTGTGCCTATATCTTAGTAGGAGGTCCTTGGTTCTTTGGAAGATCAAGACTATTCCTAAAGAAATGACAACCAAGTTTTGATTTAGAGACATACAAAATTAATTTAATACCCATTTGGGTTCATCTCCCTAGTCTCTTGGTTGAAATTTGGGAGGATGATCTCTTCATTATCATAGCTAAGACTTTTGGCTATTTGATTGCCTTTGATCCAATAATAAAAGCCAAATCTAGATTCATTCATTCTTTTTTATGTGTGAACACTTTTGTAAATCAATATCTTCCTTTTTTAATGTTTTTACACACTCATTTTAGTGTCTATACTCAAAAAATTAAGTTTGAAAAGTCAATGCTACTTTGTGAAAAATGTCACTAGTTGGGTCATCCATCCTAGGTTTGTCCCATAAATATTCAACATAAATTGATTCAATTTAAACCTTCTTGGCATAGAAAAGGAGGGGTATCATTTAAATAAGTAGAAATGCATCATAATCTAGAATTTATACCAGAACAAGAGAATATTAAAGGTAAAGTCTCACTTTTATAAGAAGAAAATATTTTAGAAAAGGTAGTTTGACAACAAGGTAAGCATTATAAAGTAGAAAATGAGAAATATTTAGAGGTAGCATACTCAAAAGATACAAGTCATATGCATAGCTCAAGTTTTGACTGGGTGATTAACTCTCAGGAGCCAGATACAATAGTCTCTAAAATGGAAGAAAGGTAGAGGCCATTTTAATTCAAAAACTACCAAAATATCCAAATCAATTTGATCTCCTAACATAGATATAAGAGGATCAGGAGATATTTCAACCTCTTTTCCTTCAAAATTTCAAAGAATCAAGTTAAAAGTTATCAAATCAAAAACAAAAGGTAGAAGAGATAAATCATCCTATAGATTCATCCCCAAAGGATTCTTAAGTTGGGTTGATTGACTCCCAAGAGATCCTATCAACCCCTAAGCATAGCATCAAAGCCAAGTTCTCTTCCTCTATTACTACTAGGAGAGGTACCACAGGTCCATCTATTCATACACTTCCTAAAATTGGGAAATATTCCAAAATATAAGTGTTTAAAAAGATCACAGATGTTGAAATCACAATGGACTTCAATCCATGCTTCCTTTTAAAGGAGGTAACCCTTCTCCATTTAGTTAATTATGCTGATCTTTTCTTGGATTATTAAAAGAATGCATAGCTCCTCTAAAAAAAAAGTTTTTATAGATTTTATAAGAAGTTACAAACCTCTCATTTTGGCCATTCAAGAATCTAAATTTTATGAATTTTTCTTTGAGAATCATAAAAAGGCTCATTGGAAGGATGTTGGATTTACTTGTTCTAGTTTGGCTAGAGCTTTAGAGGGCTTTATTAAATTTTGGGATAGTAAAAAACTAATTGGAGAGACTTTTTTAAAATCACCTAATTATTTGGAAGTCTTCTTCACTAATTTTTTAGATGGTAGGAAATGGATTTTTTCAAACATTTATGCCCCTAACTTGGTTGTTACTTATAGAAAAGTGTGGGATGATTTAAGATTTTTTAAAACTACCTGTAAGGATTTATCTTAAATTCTAGATGGAGATTTCAACTCTCCCCTTTATCCAAGTGATAAAAAAAGGATCTAATCAAGCTTTCTTAGATAGCATGGAGGAGTTTTCTTCTCTCATTGCTAATATTAGTTTGTTTGATGTGGAATTAAGAGGTTCTAAATTCACTTAAAGTAACAAGATATTGGGAGAAAATTTAATTCAATGTAGGCTTGATATAATTTTAATTTATATGGATTGTTTGGTTTAGAAGGATTTAATTTTAACATCTCTACCTCATTTAGGGTTAGATCATAACCTCTTGGAATTGAAAATCGTGGGAAAATATGCTAAAGAGAATAGACATCCTTTTATAATGCAACATTTATGGTTCAATCATCCAAAGATTCATGACAAAATTATGGAGTGGTGGTATTTGAGTGTGAATGGTACAAGAATCTCAAGATTAAAATTAGACAATAGAATAAATATGTTTTTGGAAATGTTTTTATTCAGAAAAAGTTCTAAAAACTGAAATTTTAGTGCTTGAGTCTAAAATAGAAAGTAATGGTTATGATGTAGACACTCAAAATAAATAAAAATATATCCTTTGTGAGTATCACATGATTGATGTGAGAGAGGTGAGTCTATGGAGATAAAAATATTGAAATATTTGGCTCAAGGAGGGGGACAAAAACACACATTTTTTTCATATGTCCACTTTGAAACATAGAACACATAATTCAATCAAGGAAATAACTGACAGAGAAGGACAAATCATTTCTGATAAATATATTATTAATTAAGAAAGTGTGAGTTTTTTTAAAAAACTTTTCAAGAATGATTTCAAAAGAAACATCAAATTTGAGCAATAATTTTTGCATGTCATTTTGGAGTTGGTAAACCAGGAAGATATGTCATCTCTTATTGTGGCTACATATAATGAGGATCTTAAATTTGTTATTTCCAAAATGAACCCTAAAAAATATCCAATTTTAGATGGATTTCCAATATCCTTCTATAATAAGTCATGGGATATCATTGGGGATGATGCAGTGGATGCGATTAATGAATTTATTGAATCTACTCAGATGCTAAAAGAATTCAATCACACCTTTTTTATTTTGATTCCTAATAAGGAAGGAGCTATAATTTTATTTCCCTATTAGTTTGTGTAATTCAATATATAAGATCATTATTAAGATTTTATATTTAAGATTACAACCTATTATGGAAGTTATTATTAAGGCTTAGCAAGGTGGTTTTGTCCTTAGAAGACAAATCCAAGACGATATTATTATATTCCATGAATCCATTCACTCAATGGATAAAATCAAAAGTGTTGTAATGGTGATAAAATTAGACATGGTTAAGGCTTATGATAAATTATAATAGAGATTTTTAGATAGAATCATGAGATAATTTGGTTTCCAAGACAAGTTCAATTTTTTTTAAGATCTTTCATTTCTACTTGCATGTTTTTAGTTCTTGTGAATGGAGTGGCACAAGGTTTATTCAAAAGTGGTAAAGGATTTATACAAGGGTATCCCTTATCACCTTTAATTTCATCATTATGGCTAAATCATTGAGCAGATTTATTTTAAATACAATGACAATTAGAGAATTAAAAGGTTTTAAGATGGTCAGGAATATGGATCCAGTATCTCATCAACAATTTGTAGATGATACAATTATTATGGTAGAGGAATATATTATGGAAGATAAAATTTTAAATAAAATTATGCTCATGTATGAACTAGCTTTTAACCAAATATTTAATTTTGAAAAAAGTTATGTTTTCTTCTTCAATACACCTTTAAGAAGGCAATCTAGAATAGCTTAGATCTTGGGTTACCAAATAAAAAAAATATTTACTCTTATTTTGTCATGCCTTTATTTAGTATCAATATCCCTCTTCCATCATAGAATCCTCTGGTATAACTATTTCAAAGAAAGCTAGCTGGTTAGAAAGGTAAGCTTCTCTTTCAAGCAAACAAACTCTTACTTATCAAAGTGTCTTTTAGAGCCTTCCAGTTTATCTTGTCTCTTTTTAATCTACCTAAGATTATATAAGATAATATTAATAATTTTGAAATAATTTTTTTATGGATATGAGCTAAAGAGAGAAATAAAATTCATTTAGTGGCTTGGGAAAAAGTTTACATGGCCAAAAGCAAAGGAGGTCTAGGTATTCAAAGATTAAATTGGATGAATAAAGCTCTTTTGTCTAAATTTTTTTGTATATTTCTCAAGAGAACTAGTACTTGGGAAAATATTTTAAGATTGAAATACCTAGATGGAAGAGATCCTATTTATATTTTTGAAGATGAACATTTTATTCATGGATCTCACTTTTAGAATTTTATAAATTCTAACAAAAATGTTATATCTTTTGGTTCTAAAAGGAAACTGGGAAATGGTCTCCATGTTAATTTCTAGAAAGACTCATGAATTTTAGACCAAATCCTAATCACTTTATAACCATGGCATCACATTCATTATCACATTAAAAATAAATATTGTAGTCAAGTTCAAGATTATTGGTAGATTATAAAAGGTACAAGAAGCTAAAAAAGTCTAAGTATTGATAATTTAGATCAAGAAGAAAATATAATTCTGACTAACCTAAATAATTTTTTGAGAATGCATCATACATTAAAAACCATCGATGAGGATCATTTGATATGGAAAAAGTATATTGTTGGACATTACCAAGTTAAATCCACATATAATTTGGTGGCTAATCTTCCAAGAAATGATGTGAATTGGGATAGATTATGGGACAAGTTCCTCACACCTAAATTAATATTTTTTCTTATGGGTAGATGTTTAAAATAAAGTGTTGACTATGGAAAACTTAAGGAAAAGAGGTTTCAATTTGATCAATAGGTGCCCTTTGTGAAAAAATGACAATGAAGCAATTTTCCATTTATTGGTTGAATGGTCATTTGCCTATGAGGTATGGAGCTTTTTCCTTAACAAATTTCATATCTTAAGAGTATTTTATGGTTCTTTGTTTGAATTTTAGAAATATTGGGAGTGCCATTTTGAAAATGATCTCTTGAATAAAATAGGGAAGCTCACTCTTCCATGAAAGAAATGACATAATTTTCAAGAATAGAAAGCACCCAAGTATGGTTTTAGCAAATAATATTTTTCTAGCCATTGTGGAAAATTTTAAAGCTATGACTAGTGGAAAATTTAAAAACTTGAAAATGTTTGAAAAATAACTGACCTTAAATTAGAGAATTGATACATTATGCACTGGTAATATTGACCCCAAAGATGAATTAAGAAAGAGGACTAAATGGAAACCTCCTCCTATTGGGTGGATAAATTTAAACTTTGATGGGACCTCTAAGGTAAATCCAAGGCCCTCAAGAGGAGGGTTCTAAGAGACCACCAAGGAAGGTTTTTTGTTATATATGCTGGTGATATGGGGGCCAAATATAACCATTGGGAAGAAACTCTTGATACCCTTTAGGGAATAAAATTGGATATATAATTGGGTCTTCACCATCTCATCATTAAGGGAGACTCACTAAATATAATAAATTAACTTTGTAAGAAAAATGTAGTGATTTGGAGCATAAAATAGGGTGTAGATGAGTCTATATACATTTTAGAATCTCAACAAGAGGTGTCCATTCAACATGTTTACCATGAAGGAAATAAGGTTACTAACTGGTTCACTAACAAGGGAATTGTTTCTACATGTCTACATGTTTTATTAGCTAGACCATGAGAGAATAATTACCTCAGGATATTTGATAGAGGAAGCTCCTAATCCCCTTTTATTATGTTTAACATGGTTGAAAGTGTGGGGGTCTTCTCCAATTGTAAAAATAATGTTCATTAGAACATTATTGTTAAGTCTTTTTTTATTTTTATGAATCTTTTTAGTGTTATGCCTCTTGTATTTTTTAATGTTCATAGAGATAAGCTTATATATTCTCTATGGAGAAGACAATGCAACTTAAAGATTTATCAAGATTTAAAAAACTCAATAATAGATTTAAGTGGGATGGCATAGGGTACTTAAGGGGGATTATCATTTTGCATCTAGGGAATTCCAAAAACCCCTATTTCAATTCAATGAGACAAAAAAACTTTTTATCCATGGGGATCCCTAATAAAACTAAACCCAAGATGCTAGATGAGGTTAAAAACAATGAGGAGGTTTGAGAGATCTTCCAAATATGGGGAATGGGTAATTCATGTAGCGAATATAAGGCCATGATAAACATGATTTGGCTTTATTTTATGACTCATGGGATAACAAAACACTAGATATCAATGGGGTCTTTCTTGACATTTATACAAAATTGATCACTCATGTCACTATGCTGGAAATGGAAGTTACCAAAGTGTACAAAATTGGAAGAGATTACAAGAAAGAGAAAAACATCTTTCTGTTGGAAGGAGAAACTTTGGAGGTGCTTCATAATGGTTTTGATCATGATTTTTTACCAATACCTTATAGAAATGTGGCCTTCCATATCATGTAGTATATCACACTAGAGGGTAGGTTTAATGTTGTGCATTGGTCTCTATTTGTCTTTCTCAATTACTTTAGACATGCTATTCCTTTGAGTTTACCTTTATACATTCTAGTTTATATTGAAAATATATTGAGAAAGTTAAAAAGGGCAAATACACTATTTTATGGGATGAAGGAGTCATTTTTATTAATCACAAATATTTTGAAGGAATGAATCAAATCATCCCTGATCTTCCCAAACCTCACAAAGGTAAAGAGGAAGTTAGAAAATTTCATAAGGTTTGGATTAAGTATCTAGGTAATGATCCTATTAAAGATAAAGAACATAGTACTACCAGGAACATCCCCAAATCACAAGGGGTTAGTATTAAGAATTGGATAAGAAGTTCTACCAATGATCCTATAGGGACTAGTTAGAAGGTAACTAACATAGGTAAACCTATACTTTCAATTGGATATTTTATTTTGGTTGATGATGTTATTAGAGATAATAATGAGAGAAATACCTAGAATGTGTCTAAAAGGGAGAAAAATAAGACCTCAATTGACAAAGTTGACAAGGGTAAAAAGAAAGTGAGTGATTAACCTAAGGATAAAGAGTTAAAAGAACTAAAAATCCAATCTCATGATCCTAACAAAAATTTCAATGTCATGGTTGATTCTCTAAAAGCTAAACCAAATATGGAGAAAAAAGAAGAAGAATTATATTTACAAAAATTGATAATGAGGTGGTTTATGAGGGAATTGTCTGATCTAAAAGGAAAAGTGAAAATTCTCCAACATGACAATAAAATATTGAATCATAAAGATGTTAATAAAGATTGTAGTAGCCATATTCAAAGACTTAAAGATAAGGTTGGTTCCTTGGAATGTGAAAATGACAAGCTTAAGAATAATATCAAAAACTTAGTCAACTATAGTAAGGTAACCATGCATGAAGGGATTCAAAATTTGGAGAGTTTAAGATCTCATATAAGAGGATTGATTGATACAAAGAGATATTAAAAGGGCAAGGGTAAGCATATACAATGTAGTGAATGTTCTAAAGACATAGACAATGAAAATATGCTAATTTATATTAACTAAAAACTAAAACTCATGAAAAGATGTTGGGATGATGTCATAATAAGCTTGGATATTTAGAATGATTATAGTTCTTTTCTGGATATCTTTGTCTTTGGTGTGTATTTTTATATTTGTAGTTGTTATTGGGACTATTTTATCTTGTATATATTTGGGACTTAGTGAGTCATCTTGTAATTTTTGGTTGCTATTATTCTTGTATGGATTGGGGTCCCTATTCAAAAAAACCCCCACCTTTAACCTTAATAAAAAATAAGCACTCTCACATGCAAGAGTTATTAAAAGTTTTACATTGTTAATAATAAATTACTAGATCTATGTTTTGAAGTATTATTACATTTTGAATGCTTTTTCCAAGAGTGATCTAGGAGGAGAAACATATAGATTTACATATTATCATTTTACACACATACACAAGTGGGAGAACTACATTGGCTAGAGGCCTTTTTTGGTCCATGTAGGTAGCACTCATAACATGTAGGGTTTTTTGAGGATAAATAGACTATTCCCTTTACCCATTTACCCATTTTTCATTTAATGTACATTTTGTTTATGTGTAAGAATCAGGGTTTTGATATCATAGATGTGTGAATGCATGGAAAGTGTCGATAGAAAGGGTTTCAATAAATTTCTCTATATCCCTTTTTGTTTACCATCGTGTTTTTCAAAATTTCTTGTCAAACATATACTTGTCAAAATTATTTTTATACTTGTTTTTAAAAATTCATACCTTAAATTAAATTCTATTAGTTCTATCTAATTCAGGATTATTATCTTATTATTCCAAAATTTAGATAAGACACTAGTAGCTTGGCAAACTAGTCAATTTGTATCATCCTAGTGTCATTTACAATTGGATAGGGTAGCCTTTTATGGATAATAAGATAAATATGCATTATAATTTCCATTATTTTCCCACTCAATATGCCTACCAAACATGATAACAATCTATTATTTATTTCATTATGAAAACATTAAATACTTTTTTTGCTACTTTTACCCTATCTTGGATACCCTATTTTAGTAGCCAGTCTTTCGAAATTATACCAAAGATAGATTTTAATATCTCAAATTTTTTATGACATGGATTTATATATTGTAGAGATTTATCCACATATTTTTTCACCTCTTAACTTTTTATAGCAAAAACATCAATCAACTCTAAAGTATGGGAGTGTCTTGAGGTAGCTTGAGCTATTTTACTCTAGTAAGATTTATATAATTATTTTATCAACTTAAGGGCATATGATTTTATAATTTTTTATATTATAATTTAACTAATCAATATATTTATACATTTAATTCTTCTCATTTATTATCATTAAATTCTTATCTTTCTCATTCATGAGATGAGATACATTTAATTTTTAATCAAGATCACTATTTAAGTCCTTAATATCCTTCTCTAGACTCCTTATTTTGATGTTGGCCTACTTCAAGATTTTAGTGACCTCATTGATATTTTGTTTCTTATTATTCAACTTCTTATTATTACTTAAGTATTTTTTGACTAACATATCTAAGATCTCATGGAAGTTTTTAGCTTTGTCTATTCCTTGAGCACTTGAATAGTCAAAAACTAATATAGATATGTGGTAGAAGGCAACATATGTTTCTCAAGGTTGATTATGGTGGGTACCATCTAATGATAGTACATCATTTAATCTTAAGGGAGATATTAAGTCTTGATCCTTGTGTTAGGATCCTAAGTTGACCTTTTCAACTCTTTTTTGTCATACTACTATTGAACTTATAGAGCTAATTCGTACCTTGGTTTGGTGAAATTAACTATCAAGAGAGGATTTTTATTAGTGCTTGATACTGATGATGTAGTTTATTAGGTAGCAGGTATTAAATAAAATGTAAAAAAAAGTAGATACTTATGATTAGGGTAAAGGGGAATTGAGTGAGATAATAGGACTATGAAAAGGAGTAATAAGCAAAGACATGGAAAAAGAATGGATGGAAGAAATTAGTTATAATATGGTTAGTCTAGTCCCTAAAAGTAATTAATATGAGGATTACATAATAAAAAAGGGTGGAATGGAAGGATATATGATAGATATGGTGGGAGTGGGGGTAGGAATCGACATGATAAGTGTCTTACCATACATTACATTAATGAATATGATTATTCTTAATTAGGATAAAAACTCAAATTATAAGATATGACAATCAAATATACTAAATGTAGTAATGATTAATTGATAAATGGGTAAAAGAAATCTTAACTTGTTCAATGTTGGATATGAAGTTTGATTGTCTAGTTTACATGTATTTTGACTATGCCATTAATCTATATGCATTTTGTCTCCACCTATTTTGCTTTCGTTAGTTTTGATAGATTTGATTGATGTTGAATATCGATAATGATTATATGGTTGTAAATGACCCTACACATAGTGGATGAACCCATACACATTATAAATAATGTAAAATCCTAAGTGTTATTTTAGGGTTTCATTATTTTAGGTTTTGAAATTTTTGGCTTAGGGTTTTAGATATCATTTCATATTTTTCCCATACATAATACTTTTAATATTTTCATCTTTACATGATCCAAAGCCATGAAATCCAAAAATTCTAGCTTCCTTATACCTTTAAGATGAAGTGCTAGATTAAGTGGGACACATATTGAACATAATTTGAATCTTATTACTAAAACTAAAATGGATTCAATGAATGCTTATTATTCTTTTGAGATATTCTTTTTGTAGCCTCAAAATCTTGTATCAGATATGGATAGTTATATTAATGTAGGTGTTGGACTTTGATGCAGATGTCCTATATAAAATACTTACTATATCTGAATGTGACTAATTAGAAAATTTTGGGCTTTCTATCACCTTTCTTCTAATATCTTCAAATCATGTGCATAGGTTGTTGTTCTTTATCAAATGATCAAACCCAACTCTTCACCTATAGAGTGAATATTGGAAAAATGGGTTAGTGAGATCATGGTGTCGAGCTACCCTAAGGACACCTCTATCAATGGGCACTGCCTACATAGCTAATACTCTGAAGAGGGATTCAAACTTATGTAGTTTATCCTTATGTGTTGGCTTGTGTGTGCATAAAGAGGTAATGTGTGATAAAGAAATACATGTAGTGACCTAGCTTGTAACTTGACAAATATGGATCATTAAATACTCTTAGAATGCTTTAGACCTATATAAATAATACCCCTATGACTAATATATAAATAGGGATGAATAGGGCAGGCTTGCTCACTTTAATTCTTGATTGAGTGCTTCTTGGTATATGACCTTGTGAGTTGTATGTGATTTATAGGTGATTATTGGGTGATTTCTAGGTAAGAAATGAATGAGGGTTGATCTTACACACACACACACACACACACACACACACACACACACACACACACACACACACACACACACACACACACACACACACACACACACACACACACACACACACACACACACACACACACACACACACACAATCCATTTTAAAAATATTTACACTAAAGCACTTATACTAACCTTTAGGATATGTTTATTTTGAAAATTGGATGAATTTTTAGCACTCAACACTTTGAAGGAAAAGTGTACACTTGCATCAACACAAGTTTTTGTCTAGTCAGTAAGTCTCCAAGAAGTTAAAAAGTAGGTATAGGTCAAGAACTGATAGTGAAGGACAATGATCATGTTTAGAGTTTTTCACATAATATAGAAGGCTTGGATATCAAAATAACAATGGTAAAACTAAGAGATAATAAATTTATCACAAGGAGATAGTGAACGTGAGCCTTTTAATAGTGGGTGGGTCTAAAATTGAAAGGTATAGTCATGATAGTTATTTTCCAAGTGTACAAGATTAAGGTACTACATAAGTCTGGTTTTAGTACCTACAGTTTCTTTTTAATTTGTTTGAGTCATATTTAAGTTCTTATAGTTCTATTTTGTACACCATTAAGTTTTTAATTCAAATTCTAAGAAATACATATACAAATATAACTATTAAAAAACATTAATAACAAACACTCTCACATTTAAGATTTATTCAAAGTTTTACATTGATAATACTAAATTTCTAGATCTATATTCTAAAGTAATATTAAATTTTGCATGTTTGTGCCAAGGATGAGATAAGAGGAGAAACATATAGATTTATATATCATCATTTCACACACATACATAGGTGTGAGAACTACATTGGCCTGAGGCACTTTTTGGGATATGTAGGTAGCACTCATATTATGCAAGGTTCTTTAAGGATAGACTGACTATTTCCTTTACCTATTTTCCCATTTTGCATTTGATGTCCATTTTTTATGTGTAGGAATTAGGGTTTTGATATCATAGGTGTGTGAATGAATGGAAAGTGTTGAAAAAATGGTTTTGATAAGTTTATCCATATCCATTTTTTTATTAAATGTTTGAAAACAAAATTAAAAAAGTGTAAAAAAATAGCTGTCTTTACTTTTTAAGTATTTTATAAACACATCAAATTTTTGACAATTGATTATCAATATATAAGACTTTGATGTCTATTTGAACACACTCTAAAACATGATAGGTACTCAAACACATATCAGATCTTGACCACCTGAAAAACACTCTCCTAAAGTCTAAAGTATGCTAGAACACCTCTTAGGATTTGAGGCCTCTACAAATAAACTTGTCAGATCTTAATTCTTGCTCACGCACCCTCAAATCCCTCTCATTACTTCACTCTCAACCCTCAAACACATAGATTATTTTACATATTCCCCTATATACATCCATCATTCCATTTTTGCCTATCATTTACTCATTATGTCTCACACCTTCCATTCCTTGTCGCTCCCATTCATAGATTTGACATCACATTGGTCATTGGCATTATAGGTTTTCATTAATTTGGATCATTAATAATTGTATTCATTTGATTTAAAATTCATATTTTCAAAATATCCTAAATATTTGATCAAAACACTTGGAGTTTTATTTGAGGAAACACCATCAAAACACTTTACAAAGTTCAAGTTTCTATTATGTGACCTATTGGAATTTACTCCTATTCTAGACATCATCAAATTCTAGAGTCTCTCCAAACACCCAATGGACATTTGGAATTACCTATGCACATCTAAAATTATAACCACCTTCTAAATATGCCATTAGAATTCAAATATTATGTATGCACTTATTAGGATATAAGACCCTACTAAATACTTCATTAGAGTCTGACATCTTGTTGAACATCCCATAAGACTCCAACACTTATTTGTGCACTTTTCATAATTTGACACCTTACTAAACATAGTATTATATTTTGACCCTCTATTAAATATAATTATATACTTCACAATTTTTATATTCATATCTTATAATCTACCTCTTATTAGAGGATACTGAGATTTCTATCTTCTTTCATAAGGCCATTTTAGATTCTGATTTCTCTCTCAAGTAGGAAATTTTTATCAAATGTTAACATTAGGTACCTCAATCAATGATAATCATAAGAAAATAACTCTAAATAAGACCCCCACTAAATATTATCCAATTAGGAATGGACATAAGTATGAATTATCAATTTCAATGGGTGGTTCTACCTTCATACCTAGTCTCAAATGTTGAAGAGATAATAGATACTGACATAGGACACATTGATATGGTATAATTATAGAATAAAATTAGTGGTGTACACAAAATATATTATGGATAAAATATTCATGATAATATATTTGCTCAAGCATCTTCATTTTTTTATTTTAATACAATGTCTATAATTAGTGCTAACAATGAATAATCACTATGATGTAGAAAAGAAGAATGTCAGGAATCCAAATGGAAAGTGTATTCTATGCATAGGTATAGATCATATTGATCATCTAATATAGCTACCTGATAAGTAATCATTTATCAATTTGAATCCTACATCTGCTCAATAATTCTAGGATTTTAATACTAGCTCCTATTTAAAATGGGTCAACAAATAATGGTTGAAAAAATCAAGAAATACATTAACAAGGATTCCTAAGATTATTTCCATATTTGAGTTTATGAATGCAATAAATTATATGATCACATTATTGCATATCATAGTAGGGATCCCAGTTGTAAGGAATTTACAAAATGGATGTACATGTACATGTGGATCATCCATCAGAATAAGTAGTATATCAACAGGGGATAGTTAATCATTGATTCAATCAAAAATTAACTTAAATAGGTTAATACAACTTCCAAATTGTATAGGACCTCTTATCTTGTTTATGTTATTTTCAAGAGAATATTCAACAATGGTTTGAATTAGTGTGTGATATGCAAATTGTGAAAATTTATGATTTCTATCCTTAGCTCTCATTAAAGGGAAGTGCACATCATTTCCACATGGTAAATGATACATTATTGCAATATCTGATTCATATGCTTGAACTAGAACTATATAATCTGAGGATATCAATTAAAGTTTCTATAAAGACTTCCATATGGTAAACTTGGTTTATATAGTCCCCAACTTTCACCTACTTGAGAATTTGTGGCTATGAAATTACTCTGTGCATACTCCTAAGATATGTGGATGACAGACAGGTTTTGATGTAACTAGTGAGATATTTGACTAAAACACACAAGTTGTTATCTTATAAAGAAAAGTTTGGAATAAAATTTTGTATTTCTATTGGTCAGTATACTTGTGCTTCTTTAGCCAAAGTAAAATTGATTGATGAAGAAATGAATCAAGTTACTATTCAATAATTTTAAATCTAACATTCATTTGATTATAGAGGCCTAATTTAAAATATTCTTGGTTCTTTGTATCAACATGTACACAATTTTTAAGACTACTAGATGGATTGTGATGATGAAAAAGATGTGAGAATCCATGATTACTCATGATTCACTCTATAATAGGTAATTTTATTTGACATATTGGATATCAAGGAAAATATAATAGATGATGAAGATGTATTGGATCCCATCTATGAAAAAGATGGAATTAAATAAAAACCTTTTCCAAGAGTAGATTGACACAAGAAATAATCTAGTTCACTCATCGACACAACTTAGGGTGTGCTAAATAGAACTCTCAAATGGATGGAAAACAAAGGTATCAATGTTGATAAAGTAAGATTTTATCCTCATATGAAGGATTTTAAATTAGTAAATGCTCATCTACAACATCAAAAAAGTATAGGGACATCTTTAGTGGTAGGAACCGATAAGGATTTAGAATAAATAAAAGTAGAAACAAAAGTTAAATCTATCACAAAATTTGTTTCAATGAAAAATCCACTTAAGTTGAAAATAATAAGATTAGATGAAAAATGCCCAGGTATTCCAAGCATTTATATTTCATAAGAAGTTCATCTTGATACTCTTGATCAACCTCAAACTTTGGTAACCAATATTACACAATAATTTTTAGCTTATGATACATCCTTACTATTTAAATCTTTTGTCTCTTCTCAACTCGATACTTCCATACCATTACTTATTACTCAAAATTTTGAATTGTCTACTAAACCCTCTCTTAAGACTTTAATTGATACACTAGGAAAATAAAAAGGTGAAATTGTGTTAGAGGGGTCCTAAGCTTTACAAATTCTTCTTCCTCCTTTTAAAACTAAAAAATAATCTAACATTACTCTTATGTAACAATCTCCTAATGTATAAATTATTGATTGGTTAAATGAAGTTGTGAAGAAAATATAAAAGATTGAGCAACCATGGGAAATATATTTTAGCATCTTGACAACTATCCATCCTCATGCAATACAGAAGTCCAAAACATTCTCAATAATAATCATAGATCAAAAAGGAGAAAGATATGTAGAAGTGGCAGTTCCTTCAATACAAAAGGATAAAGATAATGTTGAATCTTCAAATTATCAAATCATAGGTCCATCTAAGAAAAGATACAAGGGAATATATGAAATAAAATTTTAAATTTGTAATTAGAACATTATTCAAGAAAATGGACCAAGATAAATTAACAAAGGAACAACTCATAGAAAAGGTTGAAAAATTAATATTTGTGGTTCAAAAATTGGTAAGGCTTATTCAATATTCCCTTTATATTTTTCATAAATTTTTTGATATAGAGACACTCAATTTTATGGAAAAAAATGGTCATATGCGTAAGGAAACAAAATAATGGACTGAGAAAATTCTGTAACATGGTATCACTACTCTTCAAAAAATGATGGCTATGTGTTCTGAGATCTAATCAGAATATGATTAAACAACTAAAGATTAAAAAAAAATATGAATAAGATGTAAAAAATTAGAATGAATTTATTCATAATTTGGAGGATTTATATTTTACCTATCTAGATGACATTAACCAAGTAAAGGTTATCAAAAAAGAGGAAGTTGTGCACCTGATCGAGTTTTTAGGAACTACTAAATTCAGAATTCAAATTGTTAAATAAAGTGTCAATAAATTTGGTGACTCTGAGTCAATGGGAAGTGATTCTTTCCTCAAAATAATAGGAGGGGTATAAAAATTTCAATGTAGACTCACTGATAATAATAGGAAACTAGTTTATAATGAGACCCTTGTTAATCAATTCAAGAAAAATATTGAAGAGATCCTAAATCTGAAGTTTTCATTCAATTGTGAGTCAATTCAAATATTGATCAAGGATAAAAATAATTTATAAAACTTAAATTCAATGCTTAATAGGTTGTAAATAACATCATAGAAGATTATGGACATATATTTTGTTGAAAAAATAACTTATACATATTTAGATGGTCTAAATGAAGACAAAGCGATAGAAACCATGAAAAGGTTGAATGAATATCATAAGAACAAGATAAAACATAAGAAATAAGAGGTATAAATCATCATTAGTGAAAATGATAAAGAATAATTGTACATCAAATATTGATCTTCCCCATAAACTTGAATTTATTGAGTCATTTTCAAAATTGTCGTTGCACTTTCTTGTATTAGTTAACTCACACATTGTAAAGTCATGCAAATGTACTAAGTCATTTTTAAAATTTTGAGTTGTGAAAAATTGCCAATGTAATTTTGTAAGTTGTGTCAAGTTACCATTTCAATTTTTTAAGTTGTGTGAAAACACCAACACATTTTATCAAGTTGTGCAAATTGCTTAAAGTGTTTTTACAAGTTTTAAGTTGTGAAAATTAGATAATGTACTTTTACAAGCCCATGAAAAGGTAAAAAAGGTGTTTATTCTTTGTAACCACCTATTTAAATCTATAAATTTGAGTTAGGGGCTCATTTTTATGGGTTCTTGATAGTAAAAACTTTTGTCCATGCTTTTGAAATAAGATATTGTATCAAAAACTCAACAAAAATCAACACAGAGAGATTTTGCAAACTTTATGTTCAAGGTTTATTGATAGATTATGTATGGTATACTATCTACATGTATTTACATATTTTATTTAAAAATAATATTGAAATTTTTATAAACTAATAAAAACTTGGAAATTTTATTATAGTTTTTCTTTTTCAAACTTACAATTATTATTTCTATTTTGGTGAGGTCTTGGTGGGATAAAAGTAATATTTTATTATTTCTATTAGGAAATACAAAATAATAATTTGTTTATTTTATCATTATTAAGTGATTATTTTAGTGTATTTTCTATGTTCTTACGAACATGGAAATGTATTTCCTACCCATTAAATGAGAAAGGCTTCTTTTAGTTAAAAATATCCTCTACCCTAACATTTCTAGTAGGTTTCAGATTTTAGCTCTCTAGATTTGTCAACCCTTTCTATAGATAAATATTCATCTTCATCTTTATCTCTCTCTCTCTCTTTCTCTATATATATATATATATATATTCCTTTATATATCCTTTTCATACTTTAATTCAAACGTACTACCCCATATAAAACACTATTTTTTTTGTAAATATTTTCCCTTTACCACATTATTTTTGGTTTTCAATAAAGGTAGTTCTACCTGATAATAAGAGAGGGACTTTGTCATGTGACTATTGATGAGAAACATCTATTTGTCTTCTTGACAAATTTTCATGCCAACAAATCTAACTCATAATCTTGATAATTTGATTTATTATAATTATAAATAATGCCTAAGAATGCATGAAATAGATGAGGGGGGAGAGATTCCTTGTTATTCATTTTGAACATTCATAAAAATAAAATGAGAATAAGAGGAGAAATGAAAACTAATGTTAACACATAATCCAACATAAGAGGGAAATCATAATTTAATTTGAAAACCTAGGAAGATAAAATTAAAGAAGGAAACCCTAAGGATAATCTTTGGGTTTTTCTATCAATACATAAAATGGGTTCACTAACATGTTTTATTAAATTTATGATTAATGGAGTTTAATCCAATCAAATAAAATTTCTCAGTAAATTAAATGAAAAATAAAATAAATATTCAAGCATATATTTACTTGTAAACAAATGATAATGAATAATTAGGGTTTTGACTAAAATTACAAAGAAAGAATGAAAAACTTCTTTATTTGGGTGAAACAGAGCTGTGGATGATTGTGTATGGTTTTAGGATTGACCAAGATAGTTTTCTACCTAACTAAATGATTATTGTGACTATTTTGGACATGATTGGTAGATCAAGATAATGCTGCTCTGATGCCTTGTCCTACTAGGGTACTACTATCTAGACTACTGCTACAACAAAATAATTAAACTAAAAAACTATATGGATCTTCCTATGAATGTAATTTAGCTTATGATATTGCATAATCCAACTTATGTTTTCATCTTCTCTTCTTGAAACCCTAGTGAGGTC
This sequence comes from Torreya grandis, assembly GCA_037957365.1. Taxonomy (NCBI): domain Eukaryota; kingdom Viridiplantae; phylum Streptophyta; class Pinopsida; order Cupressales; family Taxaceae; genus Torreya; species Torreya grandis. Next base: position 77,852 of record JARHVA010001235.1, on the reverse strand, counting down.
TTACACACAAACAAATTGGAGATCAAATACAAGTGGGAAAAAAATGGGGAAGTGGGAATGAATGAATTGGATTGAAAACCCTTTTGAATTTATAATTACCTACATAACCCCAGATAGGGACCTCAAGCTGATGTAGTTATCCTTTTAAGGTGTGTGTGACTGGATCATATGTAGTGTGAATCTAAATGATCTTCAGCTAATCTATATTTTATATGTATAAAATTTAGATAAATACAAATGTTGAGCTTGATTTAGTATGATTTATTATTTATTATTCTAGTGTTAAATTGATGACAACCCAAAATATTGTCACTATCTCTATGGCTAATCTGATGTAAATAGTCTCAATAAGGTCTTATTTTCACTAGGTTTGATTTCATTAAATCTTGCCTATGACTTGAAATTTTTTATTATAACATTTAAAAAATAATTAATCTACATAAATATGGTCTCAAATTTAATTTCAATTGATTCTTCTAATGGATAAGGAAATAAATTTATTTTCCTTTCTAATTAGGCCTGTCATTCCACTCAATAAGGATTTACTCATAGGTTTGTCACACCTTATTAAGTGGATACTGATGAAAATAAAAGAAAAATTGTGTATTAAATCATGTATGCATTAATATAAATTTTATAATTCTCAAGAAACAAATTAAGGACTTTATTTTATATTAATTCCTTGCAAAGAACTAGTAAACAAGGTTTTCATACCTCATACACAGATCTGTAGTCTGATTTTTGATCATAAATATTATTGTAGGAATTAAAAAATAGTGAAATAAATTTAATTATCTCAAATTAATCCTCATAAATCTGTCCACAAATTTTTATTACTTTTTTTTGGTTCATTTTGGAGATATGTTCTTTTTATATCAAGAAACAAGAGTTAGACTACAACCTACAAATCTATAGACTATATGTTTTTAATATATCCATATAAAAACCTAAAAAAAATAAAAAGATTTTTTAAAAACATCATAAATATTCCCATTCACCTATATTAAAAATTTCAGATCATTTGGATTTATCCTTTCAAAGTTATGCCTTTTTTGTCTCCTTAAACCTTATTTTAGGTCTTTCTAGACCTACAAAAAACATAGTCATGTATATATTTTTTTTATAGAATTTAAATAAATTATAGTAGATGTAAAACATAATAATTTAGATACATATAAATTTTCAATTAATTTTTATGGATATTTTAAAATTTATGGCCATTTTACTGACACAAAAACTTAGCTAACTATGACAAGGTTGAGAGCTCTCCCTTTTTTGATAATTTGAATTTTATGGCTATTAATTAGGTATTTTTTATTTTATTAATACCTAATTACCTTAATATTAATATTATACCCAATTTTTTTATTTTTAAAAATTATAAAATTAAATAAAATCACCTTCTTTTCTTTGATTGCTAGACTTTGATTATGTTTTTAGACTATCATATGATAATAAACATAGTTTTAATGCAAATTCAAGATAAAACACACATGAATGAATATTTTTTTTGGATTTAATAAGAATATAACACATTTATATAACTTATTCAATCATTATTTATCATTAAACAAGTTAAATGTTTGCAAAGAGACCCCTAAATTGACTGTATAAACCCTTATCCACCACGTTCAAACCTGCAATTCCAACACTCATTCTTTATAGAAAAAAGTATGATTTAAATGAAATAAAAACACTTAGATATATACAAAATAGATCTAATAATAAATCATTAAAATTAATAAACTATTATTTTATTCCTTATTGTCAAAATATGTTACATAAGAGCCTTAAAAAATTGCCTTCAAGCCTTTGTCTTGCAGTACTTGAACCCCTCCTCTTATTTCCTACCATCTCTCCTTAGACCATTATTTATTTATTAAGGTTATTTATGACATTTTTACCCTTATTTCACTTATATTCATGTAAAAAAATTCTTATTATTGGTTGTTTAGTTCCATTTTTCATGCAAACTATTCTAAGATTCTCTCCTACATTAGTTAATTCTTTTTTATCTTAACCTTACTTGAGTTCAAGCATGACTTATGGAGGACCATGATGGAAAATACCTTATAAAACTTTATATGACCTAAATGGACTCTTAAAAATAAAACCGTCCCTTTAAAACATGTAAAATCCTTCCAAACTCTTAATAATAAATTCAAATATTTGGATTGCTCATTTTGCTAGGAAAACCAAAATGAAGCCTATATGACCAAATTTTCAACGACTAAAAATTGATATTCCTATAACATGGAAAAACAAGTCCTTTTATACTTAAACATGACCATTAAAAGATAAATTTAATCATGACAAATCTTCTTATTGATTAAAACATAAACCCTTAGACCTTTATATGACAAAAATGTAAAAAATTAGACCTTCTCACTAATGCACCTACATCAGACTCCTAGAATTAAAAATATTCATGAGATACTACTCATGTTTCTCTCATATAATGAAAATAAACCCATTGTTTCATATCTTCTTCAATTAGTTTCTCATAGATGTGGACACGTTCCTTTCATCCACACTTAGTTCTTATCTTTTCTACCTTCTTCAGTGTTGCACTTGCACATAAAACAAAATCATAAAAATAATAAATTATTTATTCATTATGCATTTTAGGAATCTTCCTCTTTTATTCATTTTTATCACTCTATTAATAATTCCCATTATCATGATGGATTCTAAAACGTCCATTTTCAATTCTTTCATGCTAATCCACTCTTCGTTCTTCTTATTATATTTTGCCTCTTGTTGGAGAGTTATCATGATGATGTCATGGATATGCTATGGTGAGTAGATGAAGTGCTTTGATAACATAAGTGACAATGACAAAGTGTGAAATGTGCTTGTTCTTGTATGCTTAAAGGTGGATTGGTTGATCTTTAGTGTTGACATGGCTTGAGAGGATCAGGGATGAGTATGGAGGATTGAGCATGTGCAAGGGGTCCTATAAGATGTGATATATGATTAAAGAGCTTATGTGCATAAGTGGAGTTCATATAATTTAACATAGTTTTCATCTAGTAACTTTGGGTCTAGTGGTAAAAAAGACAAGTAGGTAGTTTGATGATGTCACCATTACCACATGCGAAGGAGTCAAGGAGAATTGGTAATATGTTTATGATCACATTTGTCCCTAGTAGTTATGTGTAATATCTCAAGTCATGTATAGAAGTACAGTAAAATATACGAGGGTATAAAGTGGGATTCTAAGACAGATTTCACTATTTTTTTATACTTAGCCAAATTTTTAATATGGTCAGAAAGAATTGAGTAATAAGTTTAATAATATAATATCTCACACGTGTGGATGATTCTGGAGAAGGTGATCATATGGGTTTTTTCATTTTGGACCTAGTTTATTTGCACTAATTTTTAGATCATGTAATGTAGTGCATCAAAAGTTATGGATGTGCAAAGTTGGGCTTCCAAGCATTTTGACTATGTTTTTCCATAGCCAAGTTTGCAATGTGACAAAAAGATCCAAGTGAGCATTTTGATTATGTTATATCTTGCACGTGTGAAAGTTTCAAGAGAAACTAATCATATGAGGTTATTCAATTTTGATCCTGGTTAATTTGTACTAAATTTGAGATCATCCACTGAAGAAAAGTTATGTAGGAGCAAATTTGGTCTCCCAGATAGATTTTGACATGGTTGGCTTTGTGACAAAATATTTTGAGAAGGCATTCTAATGATGTTATATCTTGCATGCACGAGAGTTTTATGAATAGTGTGTCACATGGTTGGATTCTCCTATGTGAGGATATCATCTAGTCTAAATTTGAGATCTTGCATTGAAGCATAGAAAAAGTTATTAAGGATAAAAAATGCCTACTCAGGCATATTGACTGGGTCCCCATAGTCATTTTTGAAAGTGTTAAAACTCGAGCAAGATTAATGATTTACATCTGCTCTAAAGAGTCAGGAAATAATGAGATAAGGATAAGTGAATGATGTTTAAAATTTGAGTAAAGGTACAAGATAAGGATCCAATAGTGAGCAAGCATTTGTACATTTGATCAAATGGTGAACATTGATCATTAAAGACCTGATTGATCCATAGAGATCAAAGGAGCATGTTAAGTCAACATTTCAAGGATACACAAGATGTGGTCAAAGTGATAGAGGTTTAAACATCTAATATTAGTGGTATATGTATTAAATCTTGGAAAATATTGATGGTGTGAGATTGATCTTGAGTTGAGAGGACATGAGATTCAAGCATTGTGTTTGAAGGTTAACTGTGACTATTTGTATTTGAATTTGCAAAGAAAATACCAATGTCTAGTTTCTAGACTATAAATTTCAATAGAAGATGAATTTCCTATTGTAGTAAAAATAAAAGTGATAAAGGATTCCAAGGTACATCTAGAAATATGGATTAAAAGATCTAAAAGTATGTATAGACATAGTTATGAAGGTTCAAAGCTGACTATATTTATGTGTATGTTTTGCAAGTGACCCAAGAAGGATATTCAAGCTCATGTAGTTGTCATTTCAATTGCTCATGATGAATTGATATTGGGGAGTGTTGTATACTCCATGGGGATGCTATGAGTGAATTTTAAAGGTTTGAACTATCTTATGAAGTATGAACAAATTTTTTTAAGTCTTTTATGTTTTCATTAATAATGATGGTATGTACAACGAAACATTTGAGCTAATTGGACTTAAGTAGAAGAGTGTTTTGGAAACTATGATCTTTTGAGGATGTCCTAGGGGACATAAGGAGTGGAACTATGTATTTTTAAGAGGTCATGTGTTCTTAATTTGTACAAAGATGTATCAAAAGGGTGAATGGGTCTCTAAAAGTGACTTAGGACTATTTTGAAAGAGGGACAGTGCTTAAGTGTGACCCATATGAGATACCTTAAGGATGAAGGCATGTATTATAGTTGAAAAAGAATTATTGTTATTTTGATTAATTCATGATTGCTCTATATATAATGGAACCAAATGTGTTTGTTTATAGACTTTTAAGACTTAATTGAAGGAGTGAAAGTGTGGAGCCAAGTAAAGAAGATAAACTTTGAAAGATATGGTAAAGGTTAGTGAGGACCAATAGGGAGCAAAGAGGATTAGACATGCTTGTTTAAGTAAGGTGCTAAAGATGATCACATAGGTTATTAGACCTAATAAGCCTAGAAGAGGAAAAATGGGTGAGTATGCTCAAGAGGTTGTTTGAGAGAGGCTTGTGTGTGTGAATTATGGAGTGAAGGAGGGGTAGAGTGCCCTATTTATGATTTGATGAGCATATCAATTTAAGGACTATGTATATGACTTATTGGTCATAATTTTGTTGGTAGAATAGTGATCTTTCTATTTGAATATGAGTGAAGGCAAGGTGAAGATTGTGTGAACTTTTTGTTTTATTTGAGAGGCATATTAGTGTGTAAACTATGTGTATGAGCATCTAGTCATGTTATTGAAGCTACGATAAAGTTGTTTCTATGAAAGATATATTGAGTGTGTAGAGTTGAAGAGTGGGACTAATTAAGATATATAATGTGTCCTAATTTATCTTTATATGTTGGTTCTAGTATGTAATGTACTTTGGCTAATAGGGTGTGTTGGGTGATAGAGTTATTGCTAAAAGGTGAGAAGAGTGATATCCAGAGATCCATCATCAGGTGTTGAAGACATAAATTATAAGGTGGGAGTGTTCTTATCAAAAGAGGGCCTAAAGGAGTTGGTATTCCTTAGGGGAAGTTACTCCTTGTAAAATAAGTGTTTTAATAAAGGTAGGTGGTCTAAAAGAGTTGATCATATTAGGGGAAGGTGCTCCTTGTGGAACAAGTGTTTCAATAAACACCTTTGTTCAGGAGGACATGATCAAGGTTTTATAGTCTAAAGGAGTTGATTAGTATCTTGTTTGTAATCATATTATATGATATTAGTCCATGTACTTGCAGGCTTGAGAGTGGGTTTTATTTCCCAAGAGGGTTTCCCATGTATGACATGTGTTATGTGCTTGATCTTGCATTGTATTTCTTGTTCATTACTATGAATGATGTATGAATCATGAATGTATGTATTGAATGATTAAGAGTTTGAAATAATTATAATTGAAGTTAAAATTATTTGGCTCACTGATTCACCCCCCTCTCAGTGATTGTACCTATAACAATTAATATCAGAGTGGGTCCTTTGGAGGAATCCTAAAATCTTAAAGGTGATCCTAAGTAGGTAAAATAATGGCTAAGTAGTTGAAGAAAGAAAATCAATAGTGGAAGGCTATGATAAAGGCACTTGAAGAACATATATGTACTTTGAAGAAAGATGCCAAATAAGATGAGAACTTTATCAATGATCTCAAGGTTCAACTAGTAGATTATAAGACAAGTTTATGTTTAAAATAAAGGGACATCATGTTTGTTAAAGAAGCTTTCCATAATAGTAGATAAGAGGACATCAAAGAAAAAAATAATTATCAAGAGCAGATCAATTCTATTGAAGTATAGGCATATATATTGAAAAACATGACCAACAAGGTCAACAAGGGTGAATAAAATATCAATATTGTAATTTGTTGAGGATTAGTTAAGGACTATAAATGCAAATCTGAAACCAAAATAAGATGAATGCAATCAACTAAAGGTTGAAATGAATATATTAAAAAGTGAGCATAAGCATGTTATAATCAAGCTAGACAAGATAGAAAGGAAACATGAGAAATCTGAGCAAGTCAAGGAGATTGCAACATTGAAAATCAATGAAATAAGGTCTATTAGACAACTAAATTCTTAATGCTAGTTTATTTCATGGTCATTATTATACATGTAATAAGTATGGTCATAGAGATAAGGATTATAGAATGAAGTCAGTCAAGAATGGACATTTGATAGAAGGATTTTTTGGCCAAAGATTGATCATAGTTAAAATCTATCAAAAGGTATGAATGATGTTATTTGTTTTAGTTGTCATAAGAGTGGACATATTGCTAGATTATGTGTGACCTATTTTGAAAGAGGGACAATGATTAAGTGTAACCCATATGAGATGCCTTAAGGATGAAGGCAAGTATTTTGGACAACAAAAAAATATTGTGATCTTGATTAATTCATGATTGCTCTATATATATTGGAACCAAATGTGTTGGGTTCTAGAATTGTAAGACTTTATTGAAGGAGTGAAAGTGTGGAGCCAAGTAAAGGAGATAATCTTTAAAAGAGAAGGTAAAGGTTAGTGAGGACTAGTAGAGAGCAAAGAGGATCATAAATGCTTGTCTAAGCAAAGTGATACAGATGATCACATAGGTCATTGGACCTAATAAGCATAGAAGAGGCAAAATGGGTGAGTATGATTAAGAGGATATTTGAGAAAGGCTTATGTGTGTGAATTATGGAGTGAAGGAGGGGTAGAGTGCCTTATAGATGAGTTGATGAGTAGATTAGTTTTAAGACTCTATATAGGACTTGTTTGTCATAATTCTATTGGAATAATAGTGCTCTTAATATTTGAATGTGAGTGAAGGCAAGGTGAAGACTGTGTGAACTTGGTGGTTGATTTGAGAGGTAGATTAGTGTGTGGACTATGTGTATGACCATCTAGTCATGTTTTTAAAGCTATGATAGAGATTTTTCTATGAAGGATGCATTAAGTGTGTAAATTTGAAGAGTGGGATTAGTTGGGATATGTAATGTGTCCTAATTGATCTTTTAATGTTGGTTCAAGTATATAATGTGATTTGTCCAATAGGGTGTGTTGGGTGATAGAGTTATTGCTTAAAGGTGAGAAGAGTGATATATAGATATCCATCATTAGGTGTTGAAGAAATTAGTTCTAAGGTGGAAGTGTTCTTATCAAAGGAGGGTCTAAAGGAATTGGTCTTATTTAGGGGTAGTTTCTCCTTGTAAAATAGGTATTTTACTAAAGGCAAGTGGTATAAAGGAGTTGATAATCTCAAGGGAAGTTTCTCCTTATAGAAAATGTGTTTCACTAAATACCTTTAGTCAGGAGGACATGATCAAGGTTTATTGGTCTAACTCTTATTTGTAATCATCTTATAGGATAATAGTCCATGTGTTTATAGGCTTGAGAGTGGGTTTTATTTCGTAAGAGGGTTTCCCATGTATGACATTTTTTATGTGATTGATCTTGTATTTTATTTATTGTTCATTTATATTAATGATGTATGACTCATGAATGTATGTATTGAATTATCAATAATTTGAAGGAATTAGAATTAAAGTTGAAATTATCTAGGCTCACTGATTCACACCCCCTCTCAGTGATTGTAACTCTAACATATCTTCTTTATGATGTGCATGTACTTATATTTGAACTACTTTGTCTAGATCTCCCTTCATGAAAACATATGAATTACTTTCATTGATCAAACTAAATTTTATTTTGGCTATAAATTCAACCTTTTCTACACATGTTTAAGCTGATAATTCCTTCCATTCATTCCCAACATTTACAAAATTAGGTTATTTGATGCTAGCTTAAATTCCATCAAATTTGAACTTGTCAAAGCCTTCATTATTAATACTAAACTCCTACCCATTTTATTCCACTCTCAACTCTTCATGGATATTCTTTTTCTTAAACTTATCTCTCATATAAGACACCATATTTTCATACCAAACATTTATATCTTCTCTCATGGATTACTCATAACTATCTTTTCCCCTGTTGTTCTAGAAATTTGTTTTAGGCTCTTCATATGAGAACCTTGTCATCTTGTTATTTTCCAAGATAAATTATTTCATTTCACTCATATATTATTATTCATTCAACTTCTTAAGCTGATCACATAACATAAACTCTTTTTTCTTCAATGTTAACTAATATTTATTTTTCTTTTCAAAAATTGAGACCTCATATTGGGCCCCCTATTCAACATCCTACATACATGTAATCACACATTTAAACAAATCAATAGAATCAAAATATTGAGGCTTGATTTACTCTATAATTTCCTTTTTTGGTTAAAATAAATTTTAATAGATTTAAAATATCATAAGGCATATCCATATAAAATTTTAGGTGATTTAGATGGACCATTTAAAAGTTATGGCCATTTTACTGACATAAAACCCTAATCGACTATGACAAGGCCGAGAGCTCTCCCTTTTTTGATGATTTAAATTATGTGGATTTTCATGAGGTATTTTTGATTGTATTAATACCTAAGTACCTTAATATTACTCTTATACCCACTTTTTAATTTTGAAAAATCACCAAATGAAATAAAATCACCTTCTTCTCTTTGACTATTAGACTTTGATTATGTTTTCAGATTATTAGAGGACAATAAACATATTTTAAATGCAAATTCAAGATAAAAAGCCTATTAACGAATATTATTTTTGGATTTAATCAGGATATAACATGTTTATATCACTTATTAAATCATTCTTGATCATGAAACAAGTTAAAGGTTTACAAACAGAGCCCTATATTGACTGTATAAACCCTCATTCACCACTTTTAGACCTATAATTCCAATGCTCATTATTTATAGAAAAAAGTATGAATTCAATGCAATAAGAGAACTTACATATATATTAAATATATCTAATAATATTGCATGAAACTTAATAAAGTATTATTTTATTCCTTCTTCTCAAAATCTTTTACATAAGAGCCTTAAAAAATTACCTTCAACCCTCTGTTCTATAATCCTTAGCTCCCTCCTCTTCTTTCTTACCACCCATACTTCAAAATTATTGAATTATTAAGGATATTTATGAAATATTGAACCTTATTTAAATTATATTCATTTAAATTTTTTCTTTTGTTGGCTATTTAGTTCCATTTTTCTTGTAAACTATTCCAAGATTCTCTCCAACATTAGCTAACTCTTCTTTATCTTAAATTTAGTTGAGTTCAAGCATGATATATGAATAATAATGATGGAGAAGACATTATAACCTATTAAAAATAGAACCATCCATTTAAAACATGTAAAAGCCTTCCAAAATCTTAATAACAAATTCAAATATTTGAATTTCTCATTTTGACAGGAAAACCATAATAGAGCCTATATGACCAAATTTTTAAGGACTGAAAACTGACATTCCTCTAACATGGAAAATAAAGAAATTATATACTTAAACATAAGCATTAAAAGATAAAATTAATTATGAAAAAACTTCTTATTGATCAACACATGACCCCTTTGACCTTTATAAGACATAAATATAAAAAAATAAGACTTTCTTACTAATGCACATGCATCACAAATTGATAAGTGTTATATGTAAAATGCCTTAGAAACTCTCTTAAATAAAAGAATTCTAATTTTGAATTAAAAAAACCCACCGATGTTCAAATCAAATAAAATAAGGGTAAAATAATCATAAAGATAGACCCAAAGGAAACATGCCTCGAATTTTTTTTGAAATGTATACTAGACATGGTTGGTCCTTTTGGACAACAGAGCAAATTGATACTATCCAAATAGGGGGATGCTATCCAAAAATAAGGAAATAACAAAATGGAAGATAAATAAGACTAGGGATCACTATTACTTGGGTAAAGAATTACATAGAAGAGTAAATCATCAATAAATATAATGAAATTAGTGTGAAAGAGTGACGTAAAAAGACATAGGACTACAATGACATGCACCTATGGGATTTTGGTTCAACACTAGGAGTTTATAAATATTAAAGTCACAAATACATAATAATTATGTTTTCTTGACCAAATTGGGGTAAATACACATTCATATGGATGGATAAACTAGTTTTCACTTGTTTTATGCTCCTTTGATATTGTTTTATTTTATGCATAATAGGCTTAACATTACTTGATTATTATGTGTGGCCCTTGGCCCTTATGAGAAAATTTCTAGGGCATATCTATAATATTATTGATTCTTATGTGTGATATTTGAACATGTACATTGCTTATGGCCCTTTGATTTATGTGTGCAATATTTCCTTGAGCAACATTTGAACATGTCCCTTGTATGTGGCCCTTGGTATTAGTATATGACATTACGTGAAATTATTTCATGTGGTGCTTATGTGCTTGTTGATATTAATTAGTAATGTCATGATTAATATCATGCCTCCTAGGGCATAGTCTAACTCAAAGATACTTATGTTACTATGTGATTCATTTGCTAAATATATATATATACATGACACTTTGTATGCCTTAAATTAAATATGTTACATACATGATTAAATGACAATTAAAATTTTATGATGTCATACTCTCCAACATGCTAACATAATTACTATATGATTATATATCTATCACATTAAAAAATTAAATTTTCTTTTAAGATGAGTGACTTTTTGGATACATACCTCATCTCAAAATGGGGGCATCACATTCGTATTATCTTAGAGACCCAATCCTCCATGAACAAATTTAGAACATAATATAGGTTGCAAAAGTACATAGTACATATTTTAAAAAATTCAAGTTAATGCAAAAAATAGATTCTACTATAGAGTATAAGTCTTCAAAGATTTGAAATTATTAAGAAATAAAGAACATGACATAAATTGGAACATTAATATAGATTTTGGGAGAATATGACATGTATATACACTCAATTTTAAAAGAATCAAAAAACTAAGTCATATATTCTTTAATTCACATGAATGAGCATGTGTAAAATAGTTATAAGAGTAAAATTACAGGTTAAAAATACAAATTACAATTAAACATATAGATGCATAACATTATATATCATTGGTATATATTTAGAGGGGCATGATAATCATTCATGGTCATGTTTACTCAGAGTGGAAAAAATGAAAAATTTAAAAATTCAAAGTTTCAAATTTCATAGTTTCAAAGTGGAAAAATGCAAAGTTTTAAAATGATAAATTCAAAGTTTAAAGTTTGAAAATGCAAAGAACAAAATATGCAATTCAAAGGCAAAAACATTCATTTAAAATAAAAGTCTGAATAATTTAGTCATGGTGGGGGCACAAATATCCTCATTTCTTTTTGATCATATAAAATAAAATTTAGATCCATTTGCAGTGGTGTGATTCAAATATGTTTAGGTGATTTATGTTATAGTCTAGTGACCCTCAATGAATTTGGCATCAATTCTATCAAACCTAGTAGAAACTACATTTGGTATTATTCCATATTCATGAGAGTTGGGATGATACATCTTTATAAATCAAGAGCTTTATTGGTTATTCAAAATTGGGACTTGGTCATTCTTAATTCACCATTGGCTCAAATTCTCCAAGTACTTTGTTAAGAGGGTATAGTTCTCCATCATCAATTACATATTACATGGTAAATAGGTTTCACATATATATAAGTGTACTTATTCCTTTATCTCTTTTGAAATTTTTAATTTTAAAATTTAAGCTTTTTAAAAATTTGAAATGAAAAAAATGAGTACTTTGTGAGCTATTGTAGGGTTTACTAAATTTGAGTGTCTTGCATAATTAAAGTATCTACTACAAGACAGTGTGTTTTACATACTCAAGCTCAATTTTTTCTCCTTTATTATGGAAATTCAATTTATAGAATAAATGGGGGATGTAAACACATAAATATGGTTAAAGGTACTTAATAATAATAATTATTGACACATTCCAAACCACATGACTTGTACACAAATACATGACTCTTATTCATGATTTATATAAGCCATTCATTTGTATTAAATCTAAATGATTTATTTGTTGTTGCTTATATATATACATTTCATTGTTAAATTCTCAAGTTATCTAAAATAACCTTGAGACTATCCCAATAGAGGACAATTATCCCTTAAAGGTATAGTGCACATGCATCCACTTATAGGGGTTGTACTTATGCCAAATAACAATTAGCTTTTGAAATTCAAAACATTATTTTGTGTTTTTCCACACATTTCATAAGGTCAACTAAAGGAAATTATCAAAATATTTACCTATAAATACATGTCAAGAGTAATTCATTATTCTCACTTGCTATTCAATTGGTACAAGCATTTACACTTTTACAAAAAGAAAAGCATCTCTATTATCTCAATATTATGAATCACTCAAAAGGAGAAACCATAATCCAAGTAAAGAGTCATATAAATACAATCAAGAGATATAATTATCATGTATCTAAGTTGTCTTCTAGTTATATACACATAGTCAAAGGAGCATAATCACACATTCACTCTAGATGGGAAAACTACATGGGATTGATTTCCTTCATTAGAGTATTGGATACGTAGACAATGGTCAATAATAAAGGGGGTGATTAAGTTCAACTCACCTATTGAAGGTGAACATTGTTATGCCAACAAAGTAATCCTTTCACCTATTATGAAAGTCAAGATGGAATCAAACCTGTATAATCGTAGGGGGGTCTAAGGAACAAAAAATGATCTTAAGATGTGTATAAAGGTTCTTTAATAATTCTAAGAATAATTCAAAAAATCAAACATTAAATTATGCATCATTATATTTTATAAATTAGATACTTCTTCAATAATAAAATCCAAATCAGATGAGAAAGATATAATCTAATCTAACCAATAAAGCCATGCCTGTGAAAGATGCAATATCTTGAAAGAAATATATCTGATTTGTATAATTTCTTATCAATCTCTTTATTTTATCAATCACTTAATGCCACAAGACCAAAACAAACTAAATGAAAAGAGACACAAGAAACCAAAAGATAAATAAACGAAACATGAATGAAATCTAAATAAGGAAACACAAACTAGAAATATCATACTTAATTGAGACTAACAACTAACACTAAAATTAAGAAAATAAACTATTTATAACACTAATTATATAACTTCTATGAAATTAAACTAAAGTAATTGAAACAACAAATAAAATCAATAAAAAACTAAGTATTTTCAAATACTAAAAAAAAAAATGAAAAGCCAATGAGTAATGATTTTAAAAACAATAATATAATAAATAACTAAGCAAATAAAGAAATAATGAAAAGTAAGAATAAAATAATAAACAAATGCATAATAAATAAGTAACTATAGCATATAACTAAAGCTAAAACATAAATAAGATATAATCTAAGAAGTAAGCAAATAAGGAAACAAAAAATAGTATATACTATGAAATAAAATATCTAATTAAGAAACATAAAATTACCTAAGCACATAAATAATTAAAGAAAAAAGAGAAACAATAAGTAAATAAATAATTAGCTCTAAATAGAAAAAGATAGTTAATTTAAGAAAAAAAATAACTAAAGAAAAAGACAATAAAAATAAGATCAACTATTCTAACTAAAATAAAATAAAATATGTGAGACTTGGAACATGAGTTGACTTCAAGTAGATAAAGGTTATTTTATTAAGAAACCATGAATGATTCTGATTTAAAAAATATCTTAAATTAAAAATCAAAGTACAATCAAAAGATTAATAATATATCACAAAATGTCAAGTATTCATAATTATTTGGGTTAAGTATAGAAAGTCCTACACATATGACTATATATCTATGTTACTCAAGCATATTACTTCACCATCAAAGAATGCATTGTTTGGTTTATCCATGTGTTTCTCCCCTTATTGTGTGTATTTAATCTTTTTGAAAAGTAATTCTTGCTTGATATGGTTATGAATCACATTTAAACTAAATTTTAGTTAGTTCTAGTTTTAGTTAATTTATTTTTTAAAAGCTAATTAGTTACTTTACAAGTTATAAAGTTTATAACTTAACTTTATAATTTGGAACTTTTAACAAAATTCCAAGATATTGAATAATAAATATAATCCAAATTATAAATTTTAATGGGCGGAGGCCCTTTGACTCATTTAAACATCCATTAAAATGATTATTTAACTATGCACACTATAAATAATCAATAAATGCTAATATTAAAATAATTTAAACATTATTTAACATTAATAATCCATATATAACATTTATCCACAAAACTCAAACCATAAAAAATCCACAACAAAAATGGACCAGTATATCAAAAAATGAAAAATCAAGTCAAACATATCATAAACATGTTATTCAAAATCACTATTAGAAATCAAGTCAATGAGTAGAGCCCGCTTATCTGTCTGATACTCTATATATCCATTGAGGTAATTGGTAACTTAATCAAATTAGTGCCTACATAATCATCATCAACTTTTAACTTTAATTTCTTCAGTGCTCAAGTCAACAGGGGATAACATATATGTTTGATAGCACATTATTAGAAGAGGTAGTGTTATCAAATATAGGTGAATAAGATCTATTAGTCAATTCCAAAGAAGGATTTAGATCAACATGGTTAGGATTCAATCTAGGAATGAACTCAGGATGATAAATAGGAGGATCATCTGGAATTGATTCAATGGCAATGTGCATTCATTGAGGAGACTCACTTGAAGTACCTTTTATGTAAGGATGAGATATCTAAGAGGATATCCTTTGACCTCTATCAGTATTACCACAAAAAATTACTAAATAAGATAAAATTTTATCAAGAAAATTATAAAATATGGGGTCAGATACATAAAAATAAATTAAAACACAAGTACCATAGTGAAAATGTCTAGAAAATATGTTAGCTATCGTACGACCACAAAAATACTTGCCATGAAAACTACCCCATGAAGAAGTACCCTCACCTTATTATTCATTGTCTTTTTTCCCACACATCCCTCTTTGAAACATGGGAGTCTGGGGTCCACCTTGACATACTATATTGAAAAAAATCAATATAATAACTCAATACTAATCAAATATAATATTATGAAAACTCAAATATTCAACATTTATTTTATCATTTCACAATAATTCTAAAAACTATCAAACATATTAATACTATAAAGTCATTTGAATATTTATTTTGCTTACATAATAAAACAACCTTCTACAACTAATTTGAGTGTAATATGCATGTATTAGAGTCATAGTCAACATTATATATCAAATGCAAATACTCCAATCATTAAATTATACTATGATTTCCACTATAAATCCAATATTCATGTGTTATCAATAATAAATTTGAAGATATTCATCACAATAGACAAAACCTTATCCACTGAAAATGTCAAGAAATCATATTGCATAACTTCTATATGTAACTTCAACAATTTGAATGTATCAATCAATGCCTAAGTTCAAACCAAGATTCTAATACAAATCATATGAATCATAATTAAATGAACAAATCTTTATATCAATATATGAATTCATGAAAATCATTTATGACCAAAACTCATGTCACAAACTATATACCTGGGGCTTTGTTTCCTTTTTAAAATTGAAAGCTTTCACTTTCTTTACCAAAATGACTATTTCTTTAAATCATTAAATAGGAAATCATGAATTTACACAATAAAATATCCTTAAAATCCATGATTATATGTTGAATCTTAATTGTATGCAAATTTATTTATCTTTAAAATGATTATCCCTCAATTTTATAACTTATTTACAAATACTTGTGTAATTTCATGCAAGCTTGAATGTATGCAAGTGTCAAGTTCTAAAAAATGTATGCAAAATACTGTACACCATAATATTAACAACAGGCCTTGAGAATATATATTCACCTTAACAAATTTGAAATTATTTATAATTAATAACTACATTCCATATTCAAGTGTATGAAAATACCAATCTTATAGCTTACCAAAATTCATAAAAAATATTTAGGTTCACAAAACTAACCTTTTATGAAAGCCATGCCAACATAGAGTCCTTATATCAAATGCAAAAAAAAGCATAAAAATGTGCCATATTCTTATTTATTATCAAACATAAAATGTATACACTCATCCATTTCAAGTAATAACTAAAAATACTACCATCTCAAAACCTTTTCTACATGTATTCAAATGCCAAAACCTTAGTCATGCAAATTATAACCACTAATTATACTTAAATAAAATTGTCTGAACCTCTTCTTTGCATTAAGAAAAACCCTCAATAATTATATTGAATGATTATGGATACATTTTAATATATGAAAATATATACCATGTAGGTCCAAAATCTAAGCATTCAAAGCCTTCAAGATTACAAAACCTATTTTCTTATAGCAAAGAAAACAAACCAACTAAATCTCATTCAAAAATCTATTTTCAAACCAAATGGCAATAGACCCAATTGAATGCATGAAAATTATAATATTCACTTCATATTCTAAAATAAATGCATGCATATATGTTGTAGACTCAAAATATGAGTAAAATCTATTTTCTAACTCCAAAAGTATGCAATATATTAAATAAATATGCCAAGTCTTTCAACACAACCCATAAATAACTTAACATACTACTCAAATATGTAGAGTCGATGTGGAGTTGAATAAGCCTGACCATTTCCTTATAAACACCATATCATCAAAGACTAAAAAAATGTATGCAAATTAGAATAAAGCTTTCAACATATATTTTTAAAAATCAACATGAAAAATTGATAAATTAAAAATATTTCATAAAGGAAACAATATCAATTGAACTAAAAATGCCATGAAGAACCATTCTTTTTTAAGATTTTAAAAAGTAAAAGCCAACACTACAATATACATGTAATATCCTTACTAATTTTTCCATTTAACCTTGTGCATGCATAAAAAAGATATGTCAAACTAAATATTCCATAGAAGAAATAAGAATACATTCAAACTATGATGACTAAAAATAGCAACTGAAACACATAAAATGAAATGTATGCACATTTGATCACCTTTCTAACCAATTTATCCAACAAATTATTATCAATTTCTATTCAAAATCATTTAATGTAATAACATAATTAATGGGTCATTAATTTATTTAAACATAATTTAATTAATATACAGATGCTCATCAATGACCACAAATACCAAATAAAATACGTCTCTCAACAATGACAACCAATGCATACATTGACAAAGCTTTGAGTGCAATAAATCACAAAACTCAATACAGTCCAATGTTATATCTCAACCAACAATCCCATAGAGCTTGAATTCCACCTAGAAATCTTAGAAAATGGTGTGATGGTAAAAAAACAAAAGCCTTTTATGTTTAGGCAATTTCTATAACCACTCATTCAATGAGACTAGGTGACATGTCCACCAATTTAGTGGATGATCAATATTATTGAAAACCAAAACTCCACCAAACCAAACACTTAGTGGCACATTATCATTTTACCAATTTTCACACCATGATCTCCAAGCTCAAGGTGAGGAAAATGCATTAAGTTTATATTAAATCAAAAATGCCCTTTACCATGTTTCAAAAAAATGCCAATACAACTTAACACTTTATGCATTAAATTCCAATATTATAAGTAATATGCACTTTTATTTGAGTATGATTAATCCAAATGTCAATGTTCAAATAAATTTGAACTTCATAACTCATGAAAAAAAACCACACCATGGACAATGTTACAAATGTAGAATGTTAATACTTTATACTTTTGGAAAATGTGATCAAAATAAAAACATAAATCTATCACATTATAAATTCATTTAAAAAACATGTTACCTTGACCATGTGTGGGTATGATTCCAATAATTCCATGAACAATTACAACACAATTTCAATGTAAAAGAAGACATGAAATCACATAACTATGCATTCTATCTAGAGAATTAAAATAATGAAAGAAACCATCTATATCTTCTTTCAACTTTACTTATCATTTCCAATGTGATCAATGAACAAAGACATAACCCTGTGATTAGAAATTAAATGTAACTATTACAAAGATCAAACATAAAATATGTTGTGAAATCATATATCACCTTGATATATCTTAAAATAATGTTCAAACATATCAAAATATGTTGCAACTATAATGCCACTTTACTAAATAAGACCAAATTTATCAATTATGACAAATAAGAATGCATATTGATGACTAGAAGAATGACATGTAAGTATACTAAATATACTAATTTTATAAAGTTAAATGATACTTAATTTATATATATTATGTTATGAACTACCTCTTATTGATGTTATGAGTATAAAAATCATTCTAATAGAGAAATATTCCATATTCACATACACACATAGAAACAACTGCTTAAAAAATGCAAACAAGTTTTCCCATGCCAATGTATTTTAGCCTTCTAGAATTTATAATTTAATCTTAATTTCCTTATCTTGTTGGATTATTTACTATAATTCATATGTCTCTCTTTTCATGTTCTCATATTAGTATTTAAAATTTTTAAAATGAATAAATATGCACATTTTCCTCCTCCTAACCCTAATGAGGGTGATAACTACCATCCTGATCCCATTATTTCACCCATGACCTATCTTGGATTTTGAGGTCCATGATATCACTACTTTAATGGGTAAGGTAGCTCATTATATAGTGAAAAAATAAGATAACCAACATACCCTTCCTCAAACCCCTCCATCTCCCATATCTCCTCTAAATGGTGCATGTATGCATATTTAATCCAAATTACCTAGCTTTTATGCTTGTGAATCCCTTAAATATCAAATCATCACTTTAGGAAGGATCATAGAAGAATTGTAAAATCATTTCAGTTCAAATATCACATCATTAGAAAATTAGATCGCATACATGCACAGTCCAAAATATGATAGTGTTAATCATGTGTTTACATCTTCATCTAGTAATGTGGTGCCTAGTAAGGTTTCACAGCAAAATAAGAAGCCAAACATGAATTCATATACAACAAGTGATTCAGTAATTATATAAAAGGATATTAAGTATTCAAGTGAAATTTTAACAGAAATGCTTAGAAATAAACTGATCAAACTACACCTTGTACATCCCCTAAGGAGATCAAAATACTATTGCACATATCATATAATTATAGATGTCAAATCTAAATTATATAACACCTCAGTCTTGTACACTTGTATAATACCTATCATGGTTATACCCTTTATTTTTAAGACCTTCTTACTATCAAAAGGCCCACATTCATTATCTCTTTGTGATTAATTACATATCTCTTATTCTAACCACTATTGTTATGATGACCATGACTTATAACTATGTAAATTTCTATAAACTTGACCATTATCATTCTCTATAAGTTTTGGACCTATACCTATTTCCCACTTCTTAAAAACTTGCATCCTAGACAAATGCCTACATTGACACTAGTGTCCCTTTTCAAACTAAGTGTCCAATACCCAAAAGGCATCTAATTTACAAATGAAACACATATTAAAGGTTATCATAATTTATTTAGTTTAATATATTTTAAAAATTGATTGGCATATATACAATATCAACCCTCATTCATTCCTCACCTAGCAAATATAGGGAACTCATAAGGCAACTTACCAAAAACACTCAATCAAGCATCCAAGTGAGCAAAATTTCCCTATTCATTCCTATTTCCTTATCAATCATAGGAGAAGTAAACCCTCAGGTTTGAAGTAATGAAGGAGCATCCCATGATCCCTATTTTCCTATTTAAAAGTTAGGTTACACTATGTACCTATTTATCACACATTTCATCCTTATGCACACACAAGTTAACATGTATGGGAGAAATACATAAGTCTAAGGCCTTATTTAGAGTATTGGATATGTAAGCAACACACATTAACATAAGGGTCTTTGGGTAGCTTGAAACTATGTGCCCACTAACCTTTTTTTCCATAGTCACTATAAGGGTGAGGAAACTAGGGTTTAATCATTTGACAAAGAGTGATAGATTATGCTCACAATTTATACACATTAGAATAAAGGTAATATAAAACCCATAAGGATCTAGGTGGTTAGATATATATCTAGTTAGTATTCCATACTATAAACCTACATCCAACTTAGATACCAATATCGATGCAACTGTCTGGATCTGATGTAAGCATCTGAATCCACAAAGTGCAAAAATATAGAATTTGATGATTATTCCAATATCTTGATCCAATTTAATTACAACATGTTTCAACCCAAATCTATATGCACATAATAAACTTGATAATTAATCTCGTTTATAATTTATTTCATATAATCAATATTTATACTTTCTATTTTTATCATATCTTAGTATTATAAAATTAGAATAGTGCCTATTTGAGTTTGAAAATTAATTGGCCTACTATAGATCTATTTATCACCCTTGTGATTATTAATTTCTATAATTTTAACCCTATAGTACCCTTGTACACATAATTCAAATTAGGGTTAAATATTTGGTGAACAAACCTATGATATAGCTTGTCACATAAGTGTTCCATAATCAATGCTCCTTGTCTTTTTTTCCCTAATATTTGTTTACTTTATTTCTTTATTCATGGATTATATAGATTATTTTGATGATTATTATTATGAAACTCTCAAACTCTCTATCAAGGAAAGATTAAAAATTAATTATTGTTGTCTTTTTCCCAATTCTCAAGCATGGTGTCTTAGATCTTTGAATGGTGGTAGATACCATCTCTCTAATTAGGTTCATGCCATCAACATCTAAATATATGGGTTCTAAAATATTAAGGAAGATAAAAAACCTTCTCCATTAGCTTCTACAACCAACTTGGCTACACATGAAAAAAATGTTCCTTCATTAATTTGTGTTAGATTTTGTCAAA
Source organism: Torreya grandis (assembly GCA_037957365.1). NCBI lineage: Eukaryota > Viridiplantae > Streptophyta > Pinopsida > Cupressales > Taxaceae > Torreya > Torreya grandis. The sequence continues at coordinate 56,410 of JARHVA010001235.1, read as the reverse complement.
TCCATAATGATATCGTGATTGACTTACAAACTAGTCACAAAGGATATTTTATTGTAAGCATATTGATTCAAAATTATATCATTCCAACATTTCCATGAAATATCCCTCTCATTAAGGGTGATGATTATCTTTTTCCTTCATTTGATATTGATTTTTTTTAAAAGGTAAATAAATACATCATGTACTCTTTTCCCAATACATTAAACCACCACAAAGAAAGGTGCATTACAATCATAAATTTGTAAAATCCCCCAATGTTCCAAAATAAACTGTTTTACCGAATATACCTCAAAGTCAAATTACAATATCATTATAAAATATAGATGAATTATCAAAAGATATGCCAAAAGTTTAAAAATTTGAAGATTCAATACCATTACCAATGTATCCTAAGTTCAATGATGCCTAGATTTCACTTTTTATTCACGAGGATGATAATACCAATATACCTAAATTTAAAAGAGGTGGAAGATTAGAGATAATGATAATACCTTTACAAAACATCACCATTCTTAGTGATGATATTATGTCTATGATGAGTGTTATTGGATATATTAAAATATAATTCTATATAATTCAAATGCAAATGTCCCGCTATAGTACCAACACAATTATTACCTCATTTCAAAATAAAATGATTACACAATGTATACTCTAACATCCTTATCCAAACTATTTTAAACTACAAAAAGTACCAGTTTTTATCATCATAAATATCTATTTGATCACATGATTAAATATGTACAATATTTAGGTCAATGGGATAAATATGATAAACTATTGTCAAATCCTTTCATATGAGTATCATTGATGAATCTCACAATTAGTTATATAGCTAACCTAAAGATTCATTAACTACTTTTGCACAATTAGAAGATGTTTTATTTTTGGATTTAAATATAATAAGGTGGCTAGACTTACATTATAACATTTTCATAATTTCAAACAACATTATAATGAATCCCTTCAATATTATGTTATTCAATTTAAAAGTATAGCATATGCCTTAGCATTTAGACCCTCATTTGGAATTACAATTCATTTTTAGCTGAGGTCTTCTTTCCCCATTAAGATAAATGACATAACATAAACAATATGAATCATTTATCTAATTATAATATGGTATTTATAGATATACATCATTCATACTCACACATTTAAATAAAATTAACATATCTCTTTCCAAATACAAGAGATTTATTATAGATATAAATGAGGAAGATAAGCTATAAAATGAACATTATGAGAAAATGCATGGTGTTCCTCATATTCATATGGGATATTTAGAATCATTAATAAATATGGGACCAACATAATATACACATCTAAAAAAACCTCCTCAAGTTACAAAAATAAAAAAGCATTCACACCAAAAAATCTAGCAATCACATTATTTATGGGTGGTGATTAATTTTGGCATAACCATGTTGATCCTACGCAAACGAAAACCATATCAATGTAAGATAATTGAAATAAATTGAATTTTATCTTGTAGACATTATTTTTTAACTATATATCACCTTAGTATTGTACACTTTAAAAATACATATCATGGATGTACCTTCTAATGAAATTAGCCCATTCTAGGCAAAAGCCAAAGGCTTGAATACAATTTATCATTCAACATTCCATAATTTTATTCATATTTGGAGATTACATTTTATAGTGTATGTTTCTCCTACAAATAAGGAGATAACATTCATCTCTTATACCTTACATATCTCATTCTATCTTGCCTTTATTCTTTCTATCTCATAGAAATTCTCCCACAAACCTATCTATGTGAGATACAAATCACTTTAAAAACACACATTAATATTATTTGTCCTAATTATTATTTACCCACATGCACACACCAATAATCTATTGTGGAACACCCAAGCACCCATGTGAGTACTAATTCCTCAACATTCCCCCTAGTTCTAACATGGGGTGAGAAACTACATACCTAAATTTCCCCCCTTAATTTTATCTTGTAGATGTCAGCTTCAATAAAAAATGCATTTGATAATAAATGAAAATTTTACATTGGAGAGGATATTTATTACAAAATGACTTTTAAACATACTCTCAAGGCTTATTTGAAGATTGTAACTAAAATGGACTTGAATATAGACATAAAAGACACTTTTTACTTTTTATTAATTTTGGATTGATGACTCTCGACAAAAAATTCAAATTTAAGAAATGACAACATTATAAAATTATGACTGAAAATACTAAGGACTATAAAAGATGACTAAAAATGACACTTTCTATTTTTGATATTAATACTAAAGGCTTAATAATTATATTGACTCTTGATCAAAACTTAAATAAATATAAGGTAAATTTAATACCTAAATAAAAAATACCAAATATCATAAAATTTATAAATTTTAAAACCATATATTTTCAAAATATTTTAAAAAATAAAATAAAGTGACATATATTATAAAATGAAAATTGATAAAATAAAAAACTAAAACCATAAAATATAAAAGCAAAACTTTAAAATAAAATATAAAACTTTATAAAACTCTAAAAAGCTATATAAAGATAATTTACTATGCATACCTTAGTTGTGATGCAAAAGACTAAAAAAAACTAGCAAATATCTAAATATCACTCAATAAGCAAAAAACTAAGAGTAAAAGGATGTGTTAGATAGTGATCTAGAGAAGATCAGGTTAGATGTAGCTTGAGTAGAGAAGATGGATCTTTGTCAAGGTGTGAAGGATCTCAAGAGTTGAGAACTAGGTTTGTTGATAGAAAAGATAGCTCACTGAGGTTGTTGTGAATAAGAAAGTTCAAGTGGAGGTCACCATGTAGAGGGAATGGATATGTGGATGCCATGAGGAGAAGAAAAATGTTGATGTCTTAATTTAATGCTTAGAATAGGATGTGGATGGTAGTGATAATATTGAGCAGAGAGGTGGATCTTGGTAGAGAGGAGAAGAATGCCATATAATAGAGATAGGGGTTCAATCTACTCACCAAAGAAAGGCTGAACCTATCTAGTGTGGATTTTGATTCATAAAACACAAGCAAGTTTAAATCAAAGCTAAGGTGGGAGGTGGGAGCAATTTATACATAGAAGTATTAATGCCAAACAATATTTTGAAAATATCTTACAGAGATGTATGACCAACAAATAAAAATTATAAAGTGTATAATATTCAATCCAAGTCTATCCAGAATATATTTGAGTCTCAGTGAAAGAAGAAATGTTGTTATAAAGGAGCTACACCCATTTATATCTTGTGCTTATGCTCTAAAGATTAAATTCTTCCTCTTTTGCAAAACTAAAAACTTATTGCAACCTATAACACATTAGAAACCTACAAACTATATATTAAAAATACATATATCCCTTTTTTTTAAGGATGTATATAAATGTTTTCCTTTTCTAATTTTACAAGATGAGATGATGGATAGAGTGGGTGAGAAAATAGTGGAGAGAATGAAAAAATAGAATATTTAAAGAGAGATAGTGTAGGTGGATGATGTATCCAACAAAGGTGTATGTGGTCTTCACTATAATTAGTTAGCAGAGTGTAAGCAAGGGTGGATGGACTACAATGGCTATTGTAAGTGGTCTACACTTATAAAGATAATATGTGAGCCATTTTAATGCATCAAACAAGCTAATGAATAGTATAGATAGGTCCCATTAGGGTGCCTAATTTGATACTAGATAATGAAATTAGATCATTACAAGCAAGAGTTGAAGGCCTGAATACAATTTGTTAGTCAAATTTATATAATTTTATTCATAGTTAGAGATTAAATTTTATAGTGTATGTTTCTCCTAAAAATAAGGAGATAACATTCATCTCATATCCTTTGTATATATCATTCTATCTCCTTTATTCTCTCTATCTCTTAGAAGCTCTCCCATAAACCTATCTATGTGAGATAAAACTCACTTTATTGATTTACACACATTAATATTATATGTCCCACTTATTATTTACCCACACACATACACCAATAATCTATTATGGAACACCTAAGCACCCATGTGAGTATTAATTATTCAACAACCTTAGCTTCTAGACCTTCATCGTTACTAAAATGCTTGCATAGACTATCTATTTATACCTAATTAATTTTCTCTTAGTCTAAATAATGATAGTGTGATGAATCAGACCTTATATCATACTCAGAATGTTATAAACCTATTTATCTTCCATCTCTACAAATTCTAGACTTGCACATGTTTTACAACTACCTAGACACTTATGTCCAAATTAGATGCATATATTGACGTAAGTGTCCTACCCCAACATAAGTGTCTTGTGACCTAAAGTCATATAATTTATAAACAAAATGTATACCTATGGTCAGACTAAGTGATTTAATGTGATATAATATCCAAAGGGATTGGTATATATACAAGATCAACCCTCATTAATTATTTACATAGAATAAACCTAACAACTTATTATTTACTCACAAAGTAACTTATAAAGGGTATTCAATCAAGCACTCAAGTGAGCATAACTTTCATATTTTCTCTTATTTCTATATCAGTCATAGGGAAAAAACATCTATAGGTCTAAAGTATTGAAAGAACATCCCATAATCCATATTTTATAAATTATAAGCTAGGTCATTATTGTACTTGCTTATCACACATTACATGATTCATACATAAACCAACACATAAGGGAAAATTACATTAATCTAAGGCCCTCTTCAGAGTATTGGCTATGTATGTAATGTTCATTGACAAAGGGTTTTTGGGGTAAGTTGACATCATGATTCCACTAACTCGTTTTCCCATAGCCACTATGAAGATGAAGAGATAGGGTGTTTGCATTTGATAAGGAGTGACAATCCATGACCCAAATTTGAATGCACCAGAGTGAAGGTGACACAAAACACAAAAGCATCCAAGTGGCCACATCTAATATCAATAGGTATTCAATATTGGACATGTACATCTGATCTAGATAGAAGCATCAATGCAACTATCCCAAGTCGATACAAGTGTCCATGGATATAAAGGTTTAATTTTTAGAATTAGGTGACTAATCCAAAATCTAGATCTAGTCTAATTTATACTATTCCAAATTTAAATCTTTATTAGCATCAGAACAAGCTAAATATCTTGTTTTAATTATCATTTCAATATATATAATAATTGTAATTTATATTTTTAACATATCTCAACACATTAAATTTAGTATATGTTTATATAAGTTTTGTAATTAATTGGTTTAATTTAGAGATAGTCTACCATCCTTGTGACCTACGCTATCTTTACTCCTTTAACCCTATATTCCCCCAATATATATTTTAGGGTTAAACATTTGGTGAACCTGATCTATATAAATGTAATTTTTTCTAATTCCTAGGGTTTTTATTTAGCTAATGTTTTAGATTGATATGATTTTCCATTTCCAACTTATATTTTTCTGAAACAAACCTATGGATAGCCCTATATTAAGAGGAGTTCCTATTGAACACATTAAGCTTCATCTCCTACCACATAATATGTGTCAAACTAATGAGGGCCAAATTCTATAGTCCATGATGATACAAATGTAAAAACTGAAAAACATACCTTTGCGATTATCATAGAATAAGATTATGATAATTAAAACCATGAGTCTAATGAAATCAATGAACATGAGAAAATAGATCAGAGAAAATACAAGCAATTTAATTACTTCATGAACATATTCATAAAAAACCTAAAGATCTCAATGAAATCCTCTAAACCATATTAAAAGATAAAAAACCAAAAAATAGAGATGAACAAGTTGATCAATCTATTGATCATGCTATTAGAGCTATGGGTCATCACCATATACCAATAACCCTCCTCTTAAACACATTACCTCTTCATACTTTTAATGGGGGCATAAGATATTTCCTAAAACCACTATTGTCACATCTTACATGGAAAACCTTAATTCTTCAACCCACTTTCCAATTTCAATGCTTATATCTACCCAACCTATATGCACACCCTTTTTGGTGACTTCTCAAATATTCAACCTTAAATACCAAGAGGTGCAAAATCTTTTCTAAACTATTTTTTTTTGAAAACTAAGGTTATCAATATTGAACAGATTTTTATTAAATCACCTTATGCTATTGATTCACAAGAGGTGTTTCATTATCCTATTACACTAAAGATATAATTACACCCCTTTCTAACTGGTTTTGTTACACCTAAGTTCATAACTTATGATGGTAAGGGTGATCCTGAATAACATATTCAATATTTTTATGTAACATGCCTTGATTATTACTTTAATTATAAACTTTTGACCAAAATATTTCCAAGGAGCTTAAAAATTATGCCTTAAGGTGGTTCTATGATTTACAAACTCAATAATTAAATGTATTCAAACCCCTTGTAGATCATTTTTTGGCACACTTCTCTATTAACATCACCAAAAAGGTTTCCTATGCCCAACTTAAAAAAAATAAACTAGAAACCAATGAACCTAAGAATTAATATGTCTTGAGGTACAAGACAATGTTAGATAAAATGACCAATCCTATGGTAGATAAATAACTTAAAGAATTTTTCAAGCAAAGTTTTCTTTCTCCTTTAAATGAGTTTATTGTTTTCAAAAAGTTAAAATCTTTTGATGACTTATGCCACATTATTTGTGATCATGAAATTAAACTTATATCATTGAACAAACTTAAGTATGTATCAAACACACTGACTACATCTATATCTAATTCAAGTTTACTATCAAACCAAGATACAAGATAAAACCTCCTAAGCCTAAAAAAGAAATAATTACCATGGTTACTACAGTGTCACAAAAACCTAATTGGATTATCTTATCTAATGCACCTTAGGTATAGTTTACATGCTTACTTAAGCCTCGAAATTATTTACTCTCATGGCTTATAGAGTGTCACCTTATATCTCTACCTCATCCCATATAGCTTGATATGAGTATACCCCTACCCAAAGGGTATGATGTGAATGCTTATTATGACTATTACCAAGGCCATGGGCATTATGTGAACATATGTTTTACCTTAAATCATAAGATCTAGGACCTCATTCATGGCCAAAATATTATATTTGATGATCCTCTAGTGGAATCAAGGTCATAACCTAGTGACCACCACAAGTAGAAAATATTTAACAACCCTTTATAAGACCATTCTAAGAAATATCCAAAAGTAAAATGACATATAATGTATATTCTCATACATCACATTATGGGTACCCATTGGATAAAATTATTGATACGTATACATGAAATACACCTCTTAGAGTTCAAAGACCCTCCATTACTTTTGATGATGGTGAAATTGGGGATAATCACTCAAATATTCATTCTTTATTCATTTGAACATATCTTGATCACCAAACTACACATAGTGTTATGATTAATAATGGTACAAATGAGAATATTTGTACCATCACATTAATTAAAAATTTGGGTTATAAAAACCATGATTTACATACTTTGAATATATTAGTTAGAGCATTTGATGGGACCTCATAATAGGTTCTTGGTGAGATTGACTTACCTTTATAGGTGGGTCCCACACATTTGGTTACTACCTTCTTAGTTATACCTTCTATGAGTGTCTTTGATATGTTATTGGGATGACTATAGATACATACATTTTGAGTAGTACCATTTATGATGCACAAGTGTGTTAAATACATTCATGCCAATAGGGTAGTTACAATTTATAGAATCATATATGAACATCCTCTTAAGAAACAAAAATGTCTACCTAGTAAATTAATTATAAAACCTACTAAGGTTAATATTCCATAAAAGGGTAAGTAACAGGCAATTCCCTTATGTAGTGACTAGTAATTTAATGACCATTACATCAAAGATCCACAGTGGGTTGCACAAAATCTTCATCTACTACACACCATATTCAGATATCTAGAGAACCTACACATGTTGCTATTACTAATATTTCAAAAAAATCACAACCCATTTAATTATGGGTTAGATGAATCCCTACTCTTATTATTTCTTCATGGCCACATAGTCTTATTATACATACATTGAGTATCATAGATTCTAAAGTGACATATATAACATCTATATAGGTTCGTTGGTAATACAAATAGTTTATTGCACTAGGTTCATAGTGGGGAGATAAATATGAGAATCCTTTGGATGAGATCATAGGGTAATATTTTTCCTTTCAATTATTCTAAAAATACCAAAAAAAATACAAAAATCAAAATAAAAAAATATTCTCGACATTTATATGATCTATTAACTCCTTGGCACCTATGTTGATTCCATGTTAGTAAATATCATATCATTTTTTTATACATACACGAGTTTCATGCATATTTTGAGTGTGATTTAGGTATACACAGATACATGATCTATGAAATTTTGGATGCTAGGCCTTTCCCTCTACTCATGTCATATGGACATTAGGGGCATTTACTTATTTGATCATGATACATCTAGGTTATATCATTCTATGGTCACTTTACATAATCATGTTTGAGCTTATGTACTTACACATGCATTTATCCATGCTTATATATATTTTAGTGTACTTGATATGAAAATAACTTAACATTTTTTGCTAACACATATATCCAAGGACTATTAGATATGTTTACACTGGTTTCTTTTACCTTTCCTTTATGCACTTCCTTGAGTGTCTTATTTTTCTTGTTTAAGAATTTGAATATGCTCCATTACTTTAAACACTCATAACTTTCTTTGCCTCTTTGACATTTAAATATGTTGTCCCTTGTTGTATGTTGACATTTTAAAATGTCATTATTAATTTTGTGGACATTTGACTAATTCATTTCAATTAGATTATGTAGCATTTGAACATGCCCATTGTTTAAGGTCTCTTTAGACCACTATATTTTTATTTGATTTTTAATGCTCTTATGTGCATGCATAATTTATTGTTTAGATTGTACTATTACTATCTAGATGTTTTCATGATCTATATAATGCATCTTAGGGCTTTATGTGATCACATTATTCATACTTAAATGATTTATAATTATACATGTTCCTTTTATATGATACACAACTCACACACAAATTATATAGTTATTTTATCCTTTTGAGGTAAGGTGACTACCAGTTTATACTTCCCCTTACCTCAAAATGGGATATATTAGTTGTGACATGTCATAAAGACATGGCTTCCATATTTTTCATAGTTCTTAGTTTTAGATATACAGTGGGACATGTTTTAGAAACATGTTATCCACACTCATACTAGTTTTAGATTCATATAAATAGTGGGGGAAGGTTTGGAAAACATGTTCTCCACACTTAAATAGTTTCAAATTGGCCAAAATTTATAGTTATATGATTTAGCTACACAATTATGACATAATTTTATAACATGGTACTAGTGTTATACACAATTTCAACATGAGACATATCTAAGGTGCATATGCTATGAAATGTGTGCCTAAAATTTAAAATTAAAATAGTTTCATATTTCAAACACTTCTATGGATTGTCATCACCCACCAGGTTTTAATTTTATGGACTGAATTAAGCCAATCTACTATAATAATTGGTTCAATTTTGATATGATTGAGGTGATTAAATCACTCAATTTTTTAATAGGTTGGACTTGATTACATTTTCCAACCTCACCAATTTTATGGTGTGAATTGAATTGGTTAAATAAAACTCAATAAGCTATAAGTATGATTGGGTTTCATTATTAAGCTAATCTTAAATGTTGAGTGGCAACTCATATTTTCTACAAATTTGGGGGAATATGTCCTCCAATATCTCTCTATCTCTCTAGATATGTGCACTTTCTAGATCTTTATATTTTTCTCAAAATATCTATTTTAGTGATTCATAATGATATATCTTTCCAAATAATTTTTTTAAAAGGAAAGGTAGTTGCATCAATACACAAGTGTATTATTAAACCCTGCTCTCTTTTAATTTAAATAATTTCAATGCTTTCAATTTTAGATTATATGCATTACATATGATCTTGGTTGTATGTCAATAACCAACAAATAAATCAAGTTAGAATCAATCAAAGGTAAGGTGTCTTATACACACCTAGGTACACATTTATTTTTCATTTAAAATAGCAGTCTCATTACTACATTAAAGCGGGGGGAATGTAGACACTATTTTTGAATTATATATCACCTTAGTATTGTAAATTTAGCAAATACATATCATGGATGTACCTTCAACTTATAGACCTTCCCCACTAAAAAAGGATAACATACACTATATCTATGTGACTAATTACCTATCTCTTAGTCTAACCAATATTATTCTAATGACTCACATGTTCTATCATGCTCAAAATATTATAATTTTGCTTATCTTCCATCTATACAAATTCTAGACTTATGCATATTTTATAACCTCCCAAACACTTGCATCCCCATTAAATGCATACATAAATGCAAGTTTCCTACCCCAACACAAGTTTATAGTGCCCTAAAGTCATATAATTTACAAATGAAATTTATATATATGGTTGAATGGTGTACTTTAATGTGATATATTCTCCAAATAGACTGGTATATATATAATATCAACCCTCATTCATTATTCACCTAGCACAAACCTAGAAACTTCTTATCTACTCAAAAGGAAACTTACCAAAGGTATTCAATCAAGCACTCAAGTTTGAAAATATCCCATATTAGTCATAGGGACAATGCATCTATAGGTTTGAAGTAATAAAGGAGAATCTCATGAGCCACATTTTTGAAGTTACAAACAAGGTCACTATTGTACTTGATTATCACACATTTCATAATTCAAACATAAGCCAACATGTAAGATGGAACTACATAATTATAATACCCTATTTAAAGTATTGGATATGTAGGCATCTCTCATTAATAAAGGGGTATTTGGGGTAGCTCAACACTATGTACCCACTTAACTAGTTTTCATGCAACCACTATAAAGGTGAAGAACTAGGGTTTTCTCATTTGATAAGGAGAAACAAAACATGACCCATATATGAATGCATTAAAGTGAAGGTGAAAGATAACCCATAAGCATCTACATGGTCACAACCAATTTTAGAAGGTATTCCATACTAGACACGTACATTTGATCTATAAAAAAGCTTTGATGCAACTATCCTAGGTTGACACAAGTGTATGCTTCTATAGAGATATAATTTACATAATAAAGAAACCGATCCATAATCCATATCGAATATAATTTATACTTGTTCTATATCCAAATATATATTAGAATCAAAACCAACTAATTATCCTATTTTAATTATCATTGTAATATCTAACATATCTATACTTTCTATTTTTAACATATCTCAACATAGTAAATTTAGTATATGTTTATTTGAGTTTTGTAATTAATTAAACTACTTTAGAGATAGTCTACCATATTTATGCCCTAGGATATATCTACCCATTTTACCCTATATCCCTCTAATTTATATTTTAGGGTTAAACTAATCTAATAGACTTGCCATATAAAGGAAGTTAGAAAGACTCCCTTGGAAACATAAAAATACCAATTACTTATCATCCTAAAGTGATTTGAACAAGGGTTTGGGTTATTGAATTTTTTTAATATGCATTCGTATTAGGGGCACTTTGGTTATACCAGATGGAAGCAAAAATTGACCAAAATAAACAAGGTATCTCCTTTTCTCATGAGGATAAATTGATCCATATTCTACATGATGGCAATCATTCTTCTACTTCACAAGTAAATAGTTAGGAGAAACAAGACATGCAATGTTTTCAACTATCTAACCATGATCCAAACAATGCAAATGATTCAACCTAAGGGTAAAACATTCAAATATTTCAAAAATACCTAAAAAATTAAAACATTCAAAATATAAAAATATTCAACATTTATATATCTTATTAGCTCCTTGGCATCTATGTTTTTAGTTTCATATTGGTAGTTAACATATTATTTATTTATATATACATACATATGTTTCACACATCTTTTGAGTGTGATAAAAGCATACCTAGAAACATGATATATGTACATATAGATGTTGGTCCTTTCCTTTACTCACATCATGAGTATGTCAGGGGAATCCTTTTCCTTGTTGATAATAAATCTAGGTTACATTATTATATGATCATTTATATTATCATGTTTGAGCTTATATACTTATAAATGCCTTTGTCCATGCTTAGATCTTTCACATTGTACCTTATATGCTATGTACTTCATGTTTTTTACTAACATATATCAGGGACTACTATGATATGCTTATGATAGTTATTTATGATTCCACATTTTCCTTTTTTCACTTCCTTGAGTGTGTTCCTTGATTACTATTGTCTTGCATTGTATTGCCTATTTGAGAATTTAAATATGCTCCATTGATTATGGCCCTTGTGCCTTTGCTTTCCTATTGTGACATTTGCATGTCATAGTTTATATTATGTGGACATTTGAAAATGTAATTTTATGATTTGTGTACATTTGAACATGTCATTTTATGCTTTGTGTACTTTTGACTAAGTCATGTCCCTTTTATTGTATGTTATTTGAACATTCCCCTTATAAGCGATCTCTTTAGACCATTACCTTTTGTATTGATTTTAAGTATTATTATGTGTGTGCTTGATTAAATTTTGAGCTTGTACTATTACCATATATATGTTTTCATGATTAACATAATGCATCATATAAATTGATGTGTTCACATACTATGTACCTCATTGCTATATCTACCTATACATGATAGTCATATATGATACATGATCCATACAAAAATTATATAAATATATTATTATTTTGAGGTAAGATAACTATCAATTTCTACTTACCATTACATAAAAAAGAGGTAATATAAATGGGAGAATGTCATAGAGGCATGACCTCCACACTTATTAAGTACTCATCATATCCAAATTATAATGGGGGCATGTTATGGAAACATGTTCTTTGCACTTATTTAGTACTCAACATCTCTAGATTATAGTGGGGGCATGTTATGGAAACATGTTATCCACACTTACACCAATTATTAGAATATTTAGATTTAATGTTGGCATGTCATGAGAATATGTTCTCCACACTTGCAAAAAATTTAAAAATTGGTCAAATATCACAATTATATGATTCAGATACACATTTTTGAAAGAATTATATATATTGGCACAATTATTATACCCAAGTTTTATCTTGAAACATATAAGAGGTGCATATGTCATGTAATAATAAAATTAAATTTCAAAATCAAGTCAATTTTCACAAATACTACTATGGAATTTTATCATACCTAGGATGGAATTCTATAGAAATTATCGAGCCAATCTACTAAAATAGTTAGTTTACCTTTTGGCAAGGTTGAGGTGATTAAATAAATCAATATTACCAAGTTTATAAGTTAGACTTTATTGAATAATCTAGATTCAAAAAATATATAGTGTGATTTACTTGGATCACTAACACTCTGTAGGTTATAAATATGATTGGGTTGCATGATTGAGATATGTTCAATGGCCATGTTGAACCTCACTTTTTCACCAAGGTTGGGGGCATGTTATCCTTTAATATATATATATATATATATATATATACATATATACATATATATATATATATATATACATATATATATATATATATATATATATATATATATATATATATATATATATATATATATATATATATATATATATATATGTTTATAAATTTTCCTAATCTAAGCTCCAAATATTCATAAGAAAATGATTATTCAAATCAAATCTCTAAAAGGCAAGATGGTTGCATTGATACATAGGTGTACTCCTAACCTTGTTCTCTTAAAGTAAAAGCATTCCAATTATTTCAATTCTAGATTATATGCATGTATTATATACTAAACATGCTCTTGGTTGTATTTGAGTCACTAGAAAAACACTCAAGTTAGACTCACATAAAGATAAGGTGTGTTATACACACCCAAGTATGCATTTATTTATTTTAAACTAGAAATTTCATTACTAGATTAAGGGTGGGGGGGGGAACGTAGACACTAAATTTGAATTATATAACATCTTAGTATTATACACTTAGAAAACACCTATCACGGTTGTACCCTTTAGTTTTAAGACCTTCCTGATATCGAAAGGCCCCTTGGGTTCACTATCTCTTTGTGACAAATTGCTTATATCTTAGTCCAACCACTATTATTCTGGTGACCTTGCCTTTTACACTATGTAAAATGATAAAAATATGATCATTATCATTCTCTACAAGTTTTATACCTAAACTTATTTACATCTTAAATACTTGCATCCTAATTAGACACCTATGTTAGCACTAATGTACCTTTTTAAAATAAGTGTCTAGTACCCAAAAGTCATCTAATTTTAAAATGAAATGTATCCTAATTGTTGACTTAAGTGATTTAGTAAGAGATATTTTCAAAAGGGATTAGTATATATATATATAATATCAACCCTCATTCATTCCTCACCTATAAAATATATGGAACTCACAAAGTAACTTAACAAAAATAATAAATCAAACATTAAAGTGAGAAAACATGCCCTATTCATCCCTATTTCCATATCAGGCATATGATCAATATCCCCATAGGTCTAAATTACTAAAGGAGCATCCCATGAGACATATTTTCAAAGTTACAAGCTATCTCAATCTATGTAATTGATTATCACACATTACATCATTATGCACACACAATCTAACACATAGAGGAGAACTACATAATTCTAAGGCCCTCTTTAGAGCATTAGATATGTAGGTAACTCCCATTGATAGAGGGGTCCTTAGGGAAACTAGCACCATGTACCCACTAACCCATTTTTCTAAAAGTGATTCCAAGGGTAAGAAATCTAGGGTTTGATAATTTTAAAAATAGTGACAACCAATGTGTATGATCTATAAAAATTAGAATAAAGGTGACATAAAACCTAGAAGGCTTCAAGTGGTCACATATAAATATAACCACTACTCCATACTAGGCACTTACATCTAACTTAAACACCAACATTGATGTAACTATCTGAATTCAATGCAAGTGTTTGAGTCCATAGAGTAACCAATTATAGAGTCTGAAGACTATTCTATTATCTTGATGTAGTTCACTTCCAATCGATTTCAGCCCAAATCTGCATGTGCACAATAAAATATCTAAGTACTCTTATTTCTATTCATTGCAATATCAATCAATAATTATACATTCTATTTTGGCATACATCAGTATTATAAATTCTAAATAGTGTTTATCTAAGTTTGTAAATCAATTGGAATACTATAGATCTATTAGCTTATTCATTTTTATATTCTTAACCCTATAGTATCCTTGTACACAAAATACAAATTTAGGGTTAAACAAGAATGCATGAGCATCACATAGATTATTGTTTAGATTTGAAGAAGAAAATAACACATAAAATTGATAAGGGTGAAAATTTAATAGATACATAAATCAAGCAACCCACTCACCTTATGAGTGCATCTTGTAAATCATAAGTGCAAAAATAACAAGTATGGGTACTAAAGGATAATTTAGAGAAAAAATAGTTGCAAATATAAAACTTGGATCAAGAAAATATTCAAAAGGCATAATTAAAGAAATAAAATATTTAAAAGGCAAAGCTAAAGCAAGTGATGTTACAAAATATCAAGAAGTCAAAACACAAATTACACCTTTTCTTAGTGTTCAAGAAAATATACATGACTCTTCTCTAGTTCATAATAAGATGAAACATTTTGATAATACTGAACATACTCAAGAAAAATAATATTTCATGAAGGAAACTCTAATCTATGGTGTAATTAGTTTTTCATATGCAAATGATCAACAAGGTATATAAAAAGTTTAAGAACAACATATGAAGTTATTCCTTTCTTATGCTAACTATGGTTATGTAGAAGATGATTGGAATGACATAGCTAATGTGTAAGATGGATATGGTAATATAATTGAGGGTTATGACACACATGATATAGGGCCTACATAGATGAATACATTTGAAACGATTGGCTTATAGTATAAAATTTCCATTTTTCATATCACCATTTATAATAAAATTCAAAAATATTAAAAACATCAAATAATCAATAAAAATACAAAAACATTCAAATAAAGCAAAAATATAAAAATATTTAGCATTTTACATGTTTACTATATTTTTGTATATGTTGTTTACTTTATGTTATTTGATATCATATAGTTTATTTACACACATGTTTCATGATTACTTGAGTGTGATACAATAATACACTAGATCCATGATACATGAGCATGCAGTTCCTCTTCTCGTGTAACACACTACGTTGGGTGAATCTTACTTCTATTTGATCATGATCGATATAGGTCTTATTATTTTATGATCACTTTTAAATTATCATGTTAAGATTATATATTAATTATTACACATTTATATACTCATGATTACATATTAAAATGTGTAATTGATATGATATGTTACATGACATTTATTGCTAAAACATATATGTAGGGACTAGTATGATATGCTTATGCTGGATGCTTATACTTCATTTATTCTCATTGTCTCTTCCTTGAGTGTAATTATATTTTAATATTATCTTATTGGTGGAAAATTTAAATATTTTCCCTATTTATAGGCCCCTATTCCACTAAGTGTTGTTTATTTATGTGCACACATTTGAATATGTCCTCCCTTCTAGTGTGCAACATTTGAACATGCCCCTTGTTTGTGGTCTCCTTAGACACATTTTGTGTGACATTAAGTGCTCTTGTGTGTGTGTTTAATTGTTTTTTAATATTTTACTATTAATTTATAGATATTACCATGATCCATATCATGCATCAAAGGGTTTATTGTAATCACATATTGTGAGCTTAATTGATATATCTACTTCAAAATGCTACTCCTATATATGCTACATGATTCATACATAGATAATAAAATTATCCTATCTTTTTAAGGTAAGATGACCTCAAAAATTTATTCCACTCACCTCAAAATGGTTGGGGGGGATTATTAATGTGGTAATGACATAGAGACATGAATCCATACATATAGAGTTGGTAGAATTTGATATAATTTACATGATTTAGATATACACTTGGGTCACAACCCTATACATTTGGATTTTTTTTAAAATATATTTGGGAGAGATTTATTTATATTTGTGACATATATTATACATATTTATAGATAAAAGGCTACATTTTGACATATACTTCAGATTTAGACACATTAGAGGTGAATATTCCATGCAAGTTCATCAAAAATTACAAATACATATTCAGAACATTTTATCAAAAACTATCATATTGAGCCTTTTATATCTATATAAGTTGGCTCATTTGAGTAGTGTGGTTGAAATTTAATTCAATTAATAGCCTTATCACTATTTCCATTTTTTAGTTTTAGTTGGTTATGGTACTTAACTTGGATTTATTATACATTCACTTGATTTATGTGATTGAGATTCAACGATCTCAATGGCCATGTCATAACTCATGATTGCACTAGATTGGGGGCATAATTACCATATAAATTTACTATTAAATTTTATAAGGTTCAATTTTGAACCTTTCTCAACTCTAATGCTTCATAAGGGAGCATCTTTACCAAATCAAATTACCAAGGGACAACATGGTTGCATCAACACACAAGTGGACTCCTTCCTTGTTCTCTTTACTCTTCAAGTTTTAAATTATTCAATTTTAGATTAAATGAATTGATTTATACTATAAAATGATCTTTTTTATAGGTCATACACAAAAAATAAATTCATTAGGGCTCAAACAAAGGTAATGTGTGTTGTACACACCTATGTGTGTATTTTTTTAACCTAGTAATTTCATCTTTATTCATTAATAGATTAAAGGAGGTCTAAATTTAGATAGTAAAATATGAATATATATATCATATTAGTATTTTACACTTTAAAAATACCAAATAGGGTTTTAACCTTTAGTTCTAGGCATTTATATTACCAAAAGCCTTGCATTCACCATCTCACTATACCTAACTACTTATCCTATAAATCAAACCTATTATTAGAGTGACCAAAATCATCTATAAACTAAAAAAAATTAAAATATGATTTATATCCTTCTCTATTAGTTACATACCTTTAATAATTTTCTATCCTGTTAGACACTATTATTCACATAGGGATACTAATGTTGATGCTAGTGTCTAGATTCCTTATCTAGTGGTTGCACCTCAAAAGTCATCCTAATTAAAAATATTTCAAACATATGGGTTGGAATATTTGTGTTATTATGACCCATCTCATATATGTGGTATAAATACAAATAAAATCCTACTCATTATCCATATGTCAAATACTAATAAGCACCTATTCAATCTCTTTAAATCAATTACACAACTAAGTTATACTACCCTATCCTTCTCTATTTATATATCAATCATAGGAATAGTCATATTATAGGTTTGAGGCATTCAAATAACAACCCATGAGAAATATTTTTTAAGTTATAAGCTAGATCATTGCATGCCCTTAAATAGAGCATATTCCACCCTTGTGTATACACATGCCCACACTTAGGGGAGAACTACATATATTTGAGTCCCTCCTTGGAGTATTGGATATGTAGGTAGTGTTAATTGACAAAGGGGTCCTTGAGGTCAACTTGATCTCATTAACCCACTTACCCATTTTTAGAAAGATAACATGACCTAAGGTGAAAACTAGGGTTTGAGCTATATATAATCATACACAACCTATGAACGTGATCTAGAAATATCAAAATAAAGGTGACATAAAACCCTAAAAACATAAGTGGTCACTCTTTAATAAAATTGATATTCTATACCAGATAAAAGTGTTGAAATATAGACATAAGCATAGATGTTAGTTCCAATAGGTTGATAATAGTGTCTAGCCTCTGAAAGTAATATTTAAAGAATATAAAAATGAGATATCTTGAATAAGTATGATTATTTCCACACCTGTACATCTTAGATCTACCTATGTATCTTCAAATAAACTAAATATCATCTCTTATTTGTGTTAAAATTGTTATAATATTAATTAGTATTTTACTTTCTATATTTGGTAATTTTATAGATTTAGTATATTGTGTTATCTAAATTAATTTAATTGGATTGATTTAGAATAGTTTTATTCATCCATTTAATTAGGATACTTTACCAAATTAACCCTTATCTACCTATCAAAACAATTAAAAAAGGTTAAACTAAAACTATATATTCAGAGCCATATCCCCAAAGAAAAAGTGTATTATACAAACATGTATATTTTATCCTTTCACTCTAGTAATTTCATTACTAGAATAAAAAGGGAGTATTTTTAGATATTAAAATATGGTATTCAATACTTGAAAATGTAAAATTTGACACACATTTACCACATCTAATTTGAGCACCCAAACAAGGTCATAATTTTCCATCCTCTCACACTTGCATGTTATCTTATGAGTCAATCGTTCCATTATGCTATTATACACCTAAAAGAATCTGACCATCTACTTTAAACTTAATAAATATCCTAAATATACATCTTCAAATTCTCAAATTAGTCCACCTATACACATGTTAGTTTTGGTAGTTAAAATCATTATTTCGAATTGGTAATGACCTATACTAGTCAGAAACATCCCACTCCCAATAATGACTATTTTATAAAACCAAATCATCCTTTAGATTGACCCAAAATCCTAATGTGTCTATTTCATGAAGAATTATTCAAAATAATCCACATATAAAATAATAGAATCTTATTAAAAAGGGATCTAGGACTCATATCACATATCTTTATACTATTTCATACTGAGAAAATCTTCCCTATTCTTCTTAAATTAAAAATTATCACTAGGAGTAGTCATAAGCCAAGTCTAAATCACTCAAAATATAGGTCAAATCAGTACCAAAACTAATCATTAACTGAATATATATAGTGAAGGAGCACAATTACATAATCATACTATATTGGAGAACTATGTGTGTCATGATTTCCATCCTTAGAGTATTGTATATGTAGGAAAAAACTAATCATTAGAAGGGGGTGATTTGGGTCTGTTAGGTAAAATAAAGAATATATGTGCAAGAATTAACTTACAAAATACAAGCTATAAAACAATGAAACCAAAGATAACACAATACACAAATATTTATGTGTAAACATTATAATGTGCAAGGGAAATACCATGGGGCAATACCAACTTTAGAATTGTATTAACTTCATCAAATCCTCGTCTTTCAAATCTTCCTCAAGTTTGGCCTTCTTTCACTTATGTTACATACAAATCTCCTTCCAACAATGGCCTACACTTGGATTATAAAATGCAACTCCTACAAATCTACAAATACAAATGTTATGCAACTTTAGCATACCATCTTATAAATTCAAAGGAGTTTCATGATTTTTATAAAAATTACAAGAGAATATGATAGAGAGAGAAAATCCAAGGAGGCCAAAAAATGTGCCATACTCCCACATAGATGAATAGTGTTAGTTGTCTCCCATATGTGCCAAAGTTCAAAATTAGGGAATCTACTTTTGACAAGATCACCACCATCATGTGCCATCCAAAGTGCCATCCCTCTCCACATAAGTCAATATTATTAAATAATGGTATTTGTCTCCCCCTCACATGTGCAAAAGAGTCAAAACATAATCAATCACCTTTTGATTTTAGACAAACTCACAATCAAGGAGCCCCAAAAAAAATGCACCCCACATCCATCCATGTGCAAAATACAAATGCTCCATGTACCTAGTGGAGAAATGCACCTCATGCCACCTCACCAACATGATTAGCGATTGCCACCTCACCATAGTGAATAGTGATGCCATCTTATCAACATGAATAGTGACTTCAACCCTAACATTCTCCCACTTGAAAATAATATAAAATAATTTATACACCTGTGTTTCCACAATCTAATTACCAATTACCCAAGGTTGCCTTCATCATAATTTATTAAGACCAGATACGTTTTACACCATTCAAACTTCTCTATCTTGCCCAGATTTGTTAGCATATATGTAGTATTCTATTCAGTGTCAATTTTATTTAGTAGGATTCTACAATCTTCCACCATGATCCTAATGAATTGGTACTTGATGTTAATATGATTCATATGATCATGAAATGATACATTCTTTACCAACTAAATTACACTCTAACTATCAAAATGCAAAGTAATCTTTCCTTGAATTTCTATGAAGTCACCCAATAGACACTCTAACCATATTGCCTATTTTAAAGGTTCAATTTTAGCCACATATTATGCTTCAGTGGTTGATAAATCCACCACTAGCTATAAATTAGATATACAATTCATAACTCCACCAACAAGGGTGAAATTATATCTTTTAGTGGAATTTCAACTATCTCTAGCACCACCAAAATCTAAATCTATAAAACCTTTGATTTATATATATTATCCTCCATAGTAGATAGAAGCATCTAAAGTGACTTTCAAATATCTAAATATCTACTTCACTATAGACTAATTCTCTTTACTAGGATTTGCCATGAAATGGCTAACAAACTCTGATTGCTTGGGAAATATCTAGTTTGGTGTTTACCATGGATACATGAGGCTTCCTATTGTTGATGAATATGGTACACAAGACATGTTTGTATTCTCCTCTTCTATTCTAGGACATTATTTGGAAGATAATTTGAAGTGTAGAGGAAGTGGGGTATTGATTAGTTTTATAGTTTGAATATTAAATTACTACAAAATCTCTTCTATATATGTCTTATGAGAGAATCAAATCTTCCTTCTTTTTTTTCCCTATGTATCTTCATCCTTAAAATTTGGTTTATTGTTCTTAAATCCTTCATTTCAAATGTCCTAGCCAATTGAGCCTTTAAATCATGGATTTTCTTCATGTTGGGGCCTAAAACCAACAAATCATCAAAATATAGTAGTAATATAATAAAGATTCCATCATTAAACTTCTTATAGTGTGCATAATGATCACCTTCACTTATACTAAAACCTTGGATCTTCATGAAGGTATCAAATTTTTTATACCACATCTTGTTAGTTGTTTCAATCCATATAGTGATTTCTTTAGTCTAAAAACCAAATTCTCTTTGCCTCTTTCTTCAAAGACCTTAGGTTGATCCATAATAATTTCTTCCTCGAGATCACCATGCAGGAACACATTTCTTACATTAAGTTTCTCTAGTTCTAGATTCTATGCTTCTATAAGTGTAAGTAAAACTCTAACAATAGAAAAAATTTCATTGAAGTCTATACTTTACTTCTACACATAGCCTTTTTCCACCAAGCAATATTTATAGAATTCCAACAACCCATCATTTTATTCTTTAGTTTGTATACCCACTTATTACCAACTATTTTTATTTTAGGTGGGAGATCCATAATTTACCATGTTTCATTCTTATGGAGTGCTCTCATCTCCTCCATGGCTTTTTTCCATTTGTGTACGTTTTTAGATTATCTATCTTCCTAAAAATAACTAGGTTCACACTCATCATTTAACAAAGTAAAATAAGTCTAAAAATCAAGACAATAAGTTTTTAGATGATTTTTGGGATGTGTGCATATTCTAAGCTATAACTACTAAACTTGGTGCTCTACATGCTGATCAAAAACTTTAACATGCTTATTTTCATTTTATTCTTCATTAAATAACTCAATAGGTATAATCTTAGGTATTTGTTACATCTTCCTTTGCATTTATTTTTTGTTAAACATAACATCTTGGCTAAAAATTACCTTGTGGTTAGTAGGATCCCATAATATATAATCCTTTACTATATCTCCATAGCCAAGAAAAACACATTTCATTGATTTTAAATAAATATTGGACATTTTTATTTAGGCACATTGGCAAAAGATTCACAACCAAATATATTCAAATTAGAATAATTAACTGGCTTACCAAACCAAACCTCCTATAGAGTCAATCCATATAACATAGTTGTAGGTGACCTATTAATAAGATAAATAACTGTATTAATGACATATACCCAAAATCCATTATCTAGCTTAGATGTACTACACGTTATTCTTACACACTCCTTGATTGTGTGATTCATCCACTTAGCTACACCATTTAGCTATGGAATATATGGAACAATCTTTTGATTTTTAATGCCTTCCTACATATAAAATTTATCAAACTTACTAGAGTAATATTATCTTCTATTATCTGATTTAAGACATAAAATAGATTTTCCCAAACTTTTCTCTCCTTGTGCCTTAAATTATTTAAACTTATCAAAAGCCTCTAAATTATTTATGAGAAAATACACCCACAATCTTATAGAATAATCATTTATAAAGGCTATAAAATAATTTATACCATTTATAGATTGAGTGGGGACTAGTCCAAATATATATGAATGAATAAGTCACAAGAAATTATAAATTTTACCTATGGTTGCAGTAAGCCAGACTCTCTTCTTTTTACCAAAGATATAGTGCTCATAAAATTCTAAATTACAAGACTGAATTTTAGACAACATACTTTGGTCATGTAAAATTTTCAATAATTTCTCAGTCATGTATCCAAGGCATTGATGCCATAACATCACTACATCATGAGTATTTTTTTAAGTTGTTTCTATTATAGTATTTGTCAATAAATTTCCACATAAATTATGTAGGGAAACTTAAGATTATCCTTTTTATACCACTATGAATCCTTTGGTAATTATGTAATGGCATTTTAAAAAAGGTACACAAATATCCCAACTCATCCTTCATATTTATGGAAATTAGATTCTTTCTTAAATAAAACACATGACATATATCCTTCAAAATCCTTATTCTACCATCATCCAACCTGATCCTTGTATCCCCTCTTCTCATAATTTATAAAGGATGATCATCACCCAAATAAACAAATCTTCCACTATAGGTCTGATATCTGACAAACCAATCTTTATGCAGAGACATGTGAAAATATGCACTTGAGTACAAAACCCAAGTATTGGAAAGAGTTCTAATGTTACTAAGATAGAAATCTTCATGTACTACCATTTCCTCCAAATATAATATGCTAGCCTCATATAAATGTGGATTATAATTTCCATCCTTCATTTCCTTCTTCAATTTCCAAAAATCATTATTTAAATGTCCTAGCTTCCCACAATGTCACTGCTTTATTTTCAGCTTGTGTCCTCTTGACTTTGATCTAGATGGTGATCTACCTTGTTTTCTACTCTCACTGGATTGACCTCTCATAGCTAAGGATTCATTTCTATAGGGTGCCACATAATAATTTCTACTCAATTTCCATCCAAGCAAAGTGACTACCACATCATCAAACTTTAGAGTTCTTGATGATGAATTGTTGATGGTCATCACTAATTGATCCCATGAATCAGGGAGGGAACACAATAAGGTCATTGATTTTTCCTCATCCTTCATATTTACATTAATGGAGACCACCTTACTAATAATATTATTAAACTCATTTAGGTGATCTGATATAGATGAACCTTCTTTTATCCTCAATTTATAAAGTTACTTCTTTAAGAAGGCTTTATTTGTTGTTGATTTACTCTAATATAGCTTGTTAAGCTTCTCCCATAGTTATTTTGTAGTCTTCTCCTCAACAACATTGAAGAGAATAGAATATGTAATATAAATATAGATTGTACAAACCACCTTTCTATTTATCTTGATCCACTTTTCATCTATTTATGCACTTGGTTTGCTTGTATGACCTTTCAATGCTAGAGTTTGGTCATTCTAAACCAAAATATCATCCAACTTAATCTTCCATATGGATAAATTTATTCCATTAAACTTATCAATATTGAACTTGGTTACTCTTCCTATCATTTTTGTATCTCCCACTTACACAAAACTCTCTACTTGCAAAAAACACTCAACCAAAGAGTTTTTTCAAAAGATCCTAACTCTGATACCATATGTTATGGAAAATAAAGAATAGATATACAATAAATAATTTTTGGAAAAATAATCTACAAAATAATTAAACAAAAAGATAAAATAATAAACAAAGATTTACATGGAAACCTTGCAATGTGTAAGGGAAAAACCATAGGGCAATAGCAGCTGTAGAATTCTATTAACTTTATAAAATTCTCCTCTTTTCAAAGTTTCTTTACGATTATCCTTATTTCTCTTAGTTTACATATAAATCTCCTTCCAATAACGGATTACACTTAGCTTAAAAAAATCAAATCCTATAAAGTTTAAAAATATACAGATTATGCAACTTTGGCATAACATCTTACACATGTAAAGGATTTTCATGATTTTTATATAAATTAAAAGAGAAGATGTATCTATGTGTGTGTGAGAGAGAGAAACTCCCATGAGGCCAAAAAATTCACCATACTCCCACATGTATGAATAGAACCAAATAATGTCAATTATCTCCCAAATGTGCTAAAGGTTAAAAGTAGGGAATTTGATTTTGACAAGATCACCACCATCATGTTCCATCCAAAAGGTGCCCCACACCACATGAGTGAGTAGTATTGAATAGTGGTCTTTTTATTCCACCCACATGTGCACAAGATTCAAATGGTAATTAATTACCCTTTGAATTTAGCAAAAATCACAATCAAGGAGCCCCATTGGAAATACACCCCACATTCATCCCTGTGCAAAAGTAAAGGCTTCATGTTCCTTAGTGAAGAAATATATCCCATGTCAAATCACTAATAAGAATAACAATGGAAACCTAACTAGAGTGAATAATGATGCCACCTCATGAACATGAATAATGACTTCAACTCCTAATAGGGTTAACATAATCCATTACACTTCTATTTTTTTAGGTTTTTAACCTTCATAAGCACATTTAGGGTTTTAAGGTAAATGAGACTAATTTATGAATATGCAGACATCATCATGGTTTTGGATTATAAGCATAGATAAAGTAGAGATAATGTGAATATATAGTCAAAGTGATACACTTTCATAAAGGTTAGTTTTTTCTAGCAGGTCAGTATCAACTTGTGATACTAACACAATCATATGAAAGTTACCTAATGCAAGCAATAAATCAGTTCCTAAATTGAGAGAACTAGAGGGATGGTTATCCTTGATTTTCACTTCTAGAAGAAATTCAAAGTTAGATAATCAACCAAAAGATATAAGTATCATAATCTTTTTATTACTTTCCATATTTAACATATGCCCTAATCAAATAAGAAGAATCAATTATCAATCATTTTTGTTTAGATGTATACTTGAATTCCATATCTATTAATCTAAATTCTATATTAAAGTTATATCTTAATTGGATTAATCTTATCCATTAATTGTAATACCCTTAACCTATAACATGTCTAGGGATATGTGTGGTTGACTTGTGGCTTACATAACCATTCATATTATCTTGTCACATTTCTCTATGTTTTTATATTGTTAGTAAGGTTAACCTATGGAATAACCATGGCTTAATTAGAGTATATATAGGAGGCAATGATTAGTATTTGAGTATCACATTGTGAATTTTTATCTTATTAAATTGTTATAGAGATAACCCCTTTGAAGTAGCTCATTCATATTTATCAATTATTCTACCCTTTCATCAATTATTATTATAGATGTTATTATTATGGTCATATTTTTGTGATATATTATTCCATTAGTGGGGATTATCTAAGAAATTTCATTACAAGTGGTATCAAATCTTTGATTTAGTTAAGTTTATGTGGTTTAGTTTTTCAGATCTGGCATAACAATTATCTTGAGAGTTGAAGGATTGAAAAAACATAACTTTCAATCCAGGGAGAATTTATTTTTTTGTCACCTTAATATTATTTGAGGTTGTTTTTAAATTCAATAATGTTTTTTCTCTCCCTTATGTAAACTGGTAGTCATTGGATTCATCTCAATGATATGATCATAATTATATAATCCTTTAACACACTTTTTCAGGTGTAAAACCCAAAAACTTAGGGTTCATGCATGGATAGTATAAACACTGATGGCCATGGGAAAGGTAAAATACTCCAAGAAAAAATTACTCAAAAGGAGGAAATAGAGTCTAAGGTTTATGGGTTGGTTTACCAACTTCAACAAGATATGCAAAGCATGGTGAATAAAGATGATCTTGATGTGGTAAAAATGGACATGGATGATGTGAAATCTAAATTTTAATCCATAAATGGGACATTAGCCACTCTTATGGCTAAAATTGTATAGCTGAATAATCCTCCACCATTACATTTGGGTTCTCCCAATGAGAAAAATCACAACTCAAATACTAGATTAAAAAACATGCTGCTAAAATTGGAAGTGCACAAGTTTGATGGTAAGGATCCAGTCACTTGGATTAATCAAATAAAATTTTTATTTGATATACATCAAAACCCATGTGTAGATAAGGTGGGTATGACATGTTTATATCTATAACTCAAGCAATTCATTTAGTATAGGTTTTTATGTGCACAAAATAAAAATAAGGGCCTTCATATTACCTAGTCAATGTTTACTAATGAGTTGTAGATGCACTATGACAATAATGTCATAGATAACTACTTTAGTAAATTATCAAAGTTAAAACAAAAAAATGAATGTCAAGGATTATATTTAATAATTCAAAAATATATCCTTATACAAAGATGGAATTAAGGAGGACAAAACTAATCACCTATTCTTGGGTGGGATCAAGGATAACATCTAGCTTGATGTTCACATGCCTAATCCAAGTTTAGTAGAGGAATAAATAGTATTCAAGCATAGGGAAGAGGAAGGATATCAGGTAAAATTAAGGGATTTCACTAATTTATGAGATCATAATTCCTCAACATAAAAATTTTCTTAGCCTACTAGATTGACCCATTGGTATATCAAAGAGAAGCTTGTAAAAGTGTTATGTTTCAATTGCAATAGTAAGTGGAGAAAAAGACATAAAAGTGTCAAGTAGAAGTTGTTTCAAATTAAAGGATAAAATAAAGATGAATAAGATAATGACACCTAAGGTGAAAGAGATGAAAAAATAGAGGAAGAATATGAGGATTCCTAATCTACTATATCTTGTCATGAAATTTCAAGTATTAACACTCCTCAAACTCTTAAGGTTACGAGTTCACTCAAGAAACATAAGGTTAAAATGTTGATTGAATCAAGGAGTACATATAAAATCATAAAATAATAAGGTGGATAATTAAACTATTTCATTTACCCAACTCCAAAATTTTAGGTCATGATAGTAGATGGTGGCATAATAAATTATTTTAAGAAATACCATAGTATAAAGTTTGATATGGGAGACTACATATTAGATTCTCTTATGTTTATTATTCCCATGGTTGTGATAGACCATTTTTTAGGAGTCCAATGGCTCACAATGTTGGGAACAATAGATATGAATTTCTAATAATTATTTATGTACTTTCATTTCAAAGGTAGGACATTTAAACTACACAAATTATGATTACTGATGACCACCCAGTTGTTATTGGTGCCATGCTAAAAGGACTTTCACCAAGAAGAGAACATGATCATGAAATTCTATTGTTTCCAAAGAGTCAACCAACAAACATGAGAACATGCATGTATTTATATCCTTAAAAGAGTGAAATTCAAAATATGGTACATGAGATGTTGGAGGTGGGTATTTTTAGACATAGCCAAAGTGACTATTCATCCTAAGTGGTCAAAATGTGTAAGAATTATGACACTTTGAGGATGTGCCCAAACTTCAAAGAACTCAATAACTACACCATCAAAGATCATTTCAATATTCTAGTAATTTATGATTTTTTAGATAAGATACATGGTGTTGTTTATTTTACAAAACTAGATCTTCATTTTTGATACCATCAAATTCATATTAGAGATGAGGATATCCCTAAAAAAAAATTTAGAACTCATGAAGGACATTGCTAGTTTTTGGTCATGCCTTTTGGTGTCACAAATGAACCATATACATTTAATAGTTTAATGAACACTATCTTTAGGATTTTTTTATGACATCCTAATATATATAAAAACTTGGGAATAACATTTGTAACATGTAGAATAGGTATTATTAGTTCTAGAACATTTGAAACCCTAAAAATGATATTTTTGAGTCAAATAGGTGGAGTATTTGGATCATATTATTTAACATGAAGGATTCAAAGGAGACCCTAATAAGATTAAATCTATGATGGAGTGGTAGGTGTATAAAAACCTTAATAATCTCCAAAAAATTTTAGGAATAAATGGTTACTATCTCAAATTTATAAAAAATTATGGTAGAATATCAACACCACTCATATCTTTGTTGAGGAAGGAATTATTATATTGGAATGAAGTAACTACCAAAACCTTTGAGAAGTTAAAGGAGGATATGTGCACCACTCTAGTTTTGGCTACCCTTAATTTTTCTAAAAAAATATTATTGAATATGGTGCATTAAGATATGGCATGGGGGAAATACTCATGTAGGAAGAAAGATTTGTTACATTTTGGATTTTTAAACTCAAGGGTAGAAATAGGCCAAATCAAATCTATGAGAAAGAGATGTTGGTTATTCTTCATGCAGTTAAGCAATGGAGACCTTATATGATGGGTAGAGACTTTAAAGTAAATACTGATCATGATATTCTAAAATAAGTTTTACAAAAACAATTGTAATTAGAATAACAAAATGAGTGACCAAAATGTTTGGATATGACTTTGAAATCATATATAATAAAGGAAAAGATAATTTTTTATAAGATGCACTATTGAGGAAGGATGAATCCACTAAGGCATTGTTATGTGCAATGACCCTTTGACAGGCACATTAGTTGGAAGAGACAAGATCAAAATGGGAGAATGACATGGATATACATGTTCTAATTTGGAATATATGGCACAATTCTAATGATTTTGACAAATTCAATTGGAAAGGGAACACATTATGATATAAATTTTGATTATAACTATGTAATAATTATGTCCTCAAGCACACTATTCTTAAGGAACTTCATGCATATCCAATAGGGGGAATTCAATATTTTTTAAAAACCTATCATATAATCAAACATGATTTTTTTTGGTAAGGACTTAATGGGAAAATATATAAATTTTTGGTTAAGTACATGGTGTGTCATAACAATTAATAAACTAAGTCTTTTACATCTTTTATCCATTTCTACCCAAAGGTTGGAGGAGGTTTCCATGGATTTCATTAAGGGTTACTGAGGTCTAAAGATAAAAATGTCATCATGGTAATTATGGATATGTTCACAAAACATATTCATTTTTTATCCTTGTCACAACCATTTGTAGTTAATGGATTAGTTGTTGCTTTTATGGATATAATTAAAAAACTACATGGCACTCCCAAGATCATTGTAAGTAATCATGATACCATCTTTAATATATTTTTTTAATTGATTTATTCTCATATTTGGGTAGTCATTTGTCTCATATCTCATCATATCATCCTTAATCTAATAGGAAAATAGAGGTGGTTATAATTTTTTTATAAGGGTATCTCCATTAATTTGCATTGGATAAACAAGAATGTTTGGTTCATTGGCTGCCACTAGTAGAATGGTGATATAACAGTTCCTTCCATACCTCTTCCAAGATGTATCCATTTTTGACACTTTATGGGTATCAACCCCTATCCATCACTTAATCTTTGAGGGTGTGGCCCAAGGTTCGAGTTGTTGAATAAAACATTCATCATCAAGAAGAGGTGCTAGTTAGTCTAAGAGATAATTTGATAATGGCACAAAATATAATGAAGTGGTAAGTGTATTAGCATCATAGTGAGATGAATTATGACATGGGTTATTGGGTATTTATGCACTTGAAACCTTTTTATTGGATGTCTCTGAAGAAACAAAAAAAGTATAACAAAATTTTTCCTAAGTATCATGGCCCATATAAGATCTTATAGAAAATTGATAGTGTTGTATATAAGTTAGAGCTACCCTAATCCACATGTATACATTCTATATTTCATGTATCTTTTCTAAATAAGGTAATTGGATAAAATATTTATGCCTAGACTGAGTTACTATAACTAGATGAAGAAGACCGAGTCATTATAGAGCCTGAGAAAATCCTTCACACATGCACTAAAAGGCTAAGAATAAGAGAGACTAAGGAGTATTTGATCAAGTGGAAGATAATGAACTATGAAGATGCAATGTGGGAGGATGAATATTTATTTCATAAACATCTAGAGTTGTTAAATAATAAGGGAAACATTTTTTAAGGGGAGGGCATGCTATGCCTTTAACCTATAACGTGTCTAGGGATTCGTATGCCAAATTATGACTTACATAAATATTAATATTATCTTATCACATTTATTTATGTTCTTATATTTTTATTAGGCTAGGCCTATGTAATAACCATGGCTTAAGTAGAGTATATACATGAAGTAGTGGTTAGCCTTTGAGTATCATATCGTGAATTTTGCTCTTATTGCACTATTGTGGAGGTTACCCCATCAAATTGGATTAGACATATTTATCATGTACTCTACTCTTTCATCATTTATTATTTTGGATATAATTATTCTACTCATATTTTTATGATATATTATTTCATTAGTGTGGATTGTATAAGTAATTTCATTACACTAATCTAAATAAGGGTAAAATATATTGGTGAACCTAACATGAATTCAAAAGAATTTACCCCAATATACCCTAATATGGATTAATGGGTAATATTAATATTAATTAAGATAAAAAATTGAAATATAATTCAAATTACAATATATGAAAATCAAATATACTAAATGTAGCAATGATTAATTGACAAAGGGGTAACAAAACTCTTAGCTTGTTCATAGTACAATTTTGAAGCTTAATTATCTAATTTATGTGTATTGAGATTGTGCCACTGATCTATCTAAAATTTATCTTCACCTATTTTTATATAGTCTATTTTTCAAATCTAGTCTATATTGATAGTTGGTAATGAATATATGGTCAAAACTAACCCTATACAAAGTGGATGGTTGTTTCTTTTTAAAGCACTGTGACTACACCTAAAATGATTATTTATGCTTTTGTCTATTTATATATCTTCATGAGATCAATTAAATATATAACTCTAGTCCTAAAAAATAGATCATCAAATGAGGGGGTATTAGGTGAAAGATTTGAGTTGGATTGACCTTGGTCAATCCCTATTGAAATACCAACCATTGATCCACATTAATAATACTCAAAAGAGGGATCAAAATTGAATGTAGTTTTCTTGGTAATGTGTGTGTGTGTAATTGTGTATGCAAGAATAGATTATTTTTATCATATTTTTCCATTGTTATAAACATGTAGATATGAATTGACCCTTATAAACTTGAAAAAATTTCTCTAGAAAAGTGTAGGTGTAAATGAGTAATCTTGTCGAGCTCTTAAATGCAAGTGTGTTTTTCCTTAAATTCTTTATAGTATATTTATTTATAAATGAGACTCTAAATTTTAATTAATGACTAAAGGAACACAAAATCTAAAAAAAGAAGCTGACATGTGCCCAAACAATGGTCATAAGATGAAAGATGCCTAAAGGAAATTAATAGGGGATGTAGGCCAGTTCCACTTTGTACTATCAATATTAACATCCAATACTAACTATAAATATTAGAACTGATCTAGGGATTTAAAAACTCCAAGATTCATAGGGATAGCCAAATATCTCTATAATATGTCATGTAAAACTAGTTGTGATGGGAAAATAGTGTCACACTGTAGTCATATAAAATGTGAAAATTGATAACTTGAGTGGGGATTGTGACACCCAACCCATACGTCCCTTTTTCTTGCTCTCATGATCCTCATAGGCATTTTTTCACTGATTCCTAGTCATCCATAGCTTTTAGACAGTGATTCCACCTCCTCTAGGCAACATTTTCAGTGATGATTCCATCCCCTTGGGTCCCATTTCTTTAGGACTATAGTGCCTAACTTGGACTATAGTGTTAGACCCTAGGGTGTCTATTTTTGATGCTTCTATCCAAATGCATTTTTACCACCAATGGTAATTTATTTATGGTTCCTATCCTCCTTCTTATTGGCCTAACGTGAATACATTCAACCCATGACCAATAAATCCCTATAAAATCCTATTCAAAGTTCATTTAGAAGGGGTTGGCTATTATTAAAAAAAAACAAGAATACAAGCAAAACCACTAAGGCAATATTCCCTATCCTCTACATACAACCAACCAATACTAATACATGTTGATTCAAATCCTTAAACCAGTCCCTAACCACCTCAAACACATCTAATTTAGAATTTTGCATCTTCATACACATTATTACACAAAGCACATCAAGTGGGAGAACTACATATGGCTTGATCCCTCTTCAAAGTATTGGTATGTAGGCAGTGTGCCCACACAAGAGGTGTGGGTACACCTTCAGTTCATCTTAAACACACTAAACCCCCTATTTTCCAAAGTTAATCAAAGCATAATAGAGTCTAGGGTTTGAATACTAATCATCTCTACAAGGATTTTTGTGAACATCTAATAGTTGAAATTTCACAGTTAGGCTCACATAGACACATTGAACAAAACCCAAAAATCTCAGGTCTCTTAGAAAATAATGGTAGAAGAGGACTATAACACCAAAACCTAAGGTGTCCTATTTTAGCACTCCTATCCAATCATAAAATAAAGGCCAGATCTTGATTTGTGACACTATCCCAATCTTGCATAGTGAATTTTGGACCCTGTAATAACCATCTCAGTCAGTTTTCAGCTAAGTCTTATTTTCTCTGCCTTATTACTATTTTTAGAAAGATTCAAATTATAGCCAAATCATACAAATTAGTAGCTTAATTATTTCCATATTATTTATTAGTTTAATTAACTTAGACCTTTAACTAAATGAGGAATAATACTCCAATATTCTTAAAACTATTAAATCATTTGGTGAACCCGAGTTACTTCAAACATACATAAAAACCCTAGGGTAAATTTCCTACTTATTTTTCCTATATTTTTCTAATTGTTTACCTGCATAATAAAATAAAAAATTATCATTAAATTTTAAAATTTCATAGTAATTTTAAAATAATTTTCTTTCAAACCCTAGTTGCCCATACTAGGTCTCAGTCTTTTTCCTATATTTTTTTGATTTTTTACTTGCATAATAAAATAAAAAATTAGCATTAAATTTTAAAATTTCATAGTAATTTTCTTTCAAACCCTAGTTTCTCATACTAGGTCCCAATATTTTCTTGATATTTTTCATATATTTTTTTGATTTTTTACTTACATATTTAAATAAAAAAATTTCATCAAATTTTAAAATTTATTAGTAATTTAAAAATAATAATTTCAATCAAAACCCTAGTTGCATGTACTAGCTCCTATTTTCTTCTTGAGGTATCACCTTACATATTTGTGAGCTTCATATCCTTTTTTTATGTATATTCCAGTTCTTTGTTTAGATTATATTTGTTTAATCCTTTCTTCCATTAGTCAAGTTATTTTCTTTATGCCACCTAAGCTCTTTGCAACTCTTCTTCTGAGATGAAGTGTAAGACTTAGTGGCAACCCTCATGAATTCACCTAGATTCCTTCAACTCGATAATATACCATGGATAAACAACTAGCTCAGATTCCTACTATAGATTATAGACATCCAAATTACACCAATTTTAATGAGGGTAAATTTGACAATGAGCAATATGAGAATAACAATGATGATGCAAACATCATTGTTCAAGAACCACTACATTAGATTCATGATACACTTCCATCTATTATTGATAATGAAGTTGTCCTCAACAAATATTTGATCCTAAAAAGTTTTTGAGAAAGACTCAGGGAATAACCTCAAGATCATAGTCTTATCTTGAAATCTATCATGGAAATTAAAAAAGCTAAGCAAGTTGAATCTTCTATTCCTTTAGAGCATCTAGTTATAAATGACACTATGAGGGAAACTATATCTCAACAACCCCCTATAATTTCCCAACCTTCCTCTATACCATGAGTTAAAGTTAGTACATATTTTTCTCTTGATGTGGTAGCCCTTGTGTAAGAGATAAGATCTCTTTAATCTAAGGTGCTAGATCTTGAGCAAGGTGCCTCTAGTCTTACACAAGCTTTGGATTCTTTTGCTCTACTGCATACACCATTGGTACATCACATTTCTTCTACACCCTTACCACAAGGTTTTAGTTCAACCCAAGCTTACTCTATATGATGGCAAGGGTGATCGAGAGACACATTTGAGAGTTTTTCATGTAGCATGTTTGGACTATGTGCTAAATGACTAGCTACTTACTAAGCTATTTCCATAGAGTCTAAATGATTATGCTTTACAATGGATATATAGTCTACCTAATTAGTTAGTCAATGCATTAAATCTTTATTTGACATGTTCCTAGCTCATTTTAGCATCAACATTGGTGATAAGGTTTCATATGCCCAAGTTACATAACAAAAACAAAGGTCAAATGAGCATCTCATAGATTATGTTCTTTGATATAAGTCTATCTTGGCTAAAATGACTAGCCACATGGTTGATTAAGAGTTATAAGATCTATTCAAATAGAGTCTTTTACTAGATTTTCAAGAGTCAATAATGTTTAAAAGGTTCTCTTCCTTTTCTGAGTTATGTCATACACTAAAGGAAAGGGAAGTCAAGCTAATTTCAATGGGCAAACTCAAGTACATAAGTATATCAAAAACAAAAAACAAGAGAAACAACAAAGTCCCATAAAAATTTAAGGTCAATGATAACAAAATTTAAAATTAAACTACAATAAATGTAGCTTTAGATCCCCCTTAGCATGTGGTTTTATCAGCACCTCCTTGGTGAACCTTTACCAATCTACTATTTGTTCCATCCAGAGTTTTATAATAGATTTTAGAATGTAATATCATATATCTCCATGATATTTAAGAAGTTGATCTAACAAAGCCTCTTCCATGGGGATATGATTAGCATGCATTTTTCTAATTTCATAGATCACCAGGCCATAAAAAAACAAATACATCAATTTGAGACACAAGATATAGGAATTGATAGATGACAATGTTATTGATCTTATCACTTTAGTTGAGCCTCCTCAAGTAAAGAAAACATAGGATTAAGATTTGAAAATCTTCTCAGATCCTCTCCCACAACATTCTAAACAAGAGATAGGGGATACATTAGGTGTTCACCATGCATATCATGCACATACCCCACTAGATACATATAGGACACCTTTAATCAAGTCACATCCTTTGAGCAACATGATTGGTGTATACAATTTTAGAGTTTTAGCTAGACCTTTCATCTCCTTCTTAGAGTATGAGATAGTTGAGATTGATTTAGATTATCATGTACTCTTTATCAAAGCTTACATTTATAATCATCCTATTCATAGTGTTCTCATAGAAAATGGATCCAATGTGAACATGTGCACTATGTCATTACTATAACATTTGGGATATTTAGAGAAGGATATTACCTCAATAGACACATTTATCAGTAAATTCAATGGGCATGTATAGAGTTCATTGGGTGAGATTTTACTTCCTCTATAAATTATTCCTACACATGTGGCCACACCATTCACTATTGTTCCCAATGTAGGAGTTTTTGATATGTTACTCGATTGACCATGGATTAAAAAACTTTGAGAAGTACCTTCTATAGGTCATGGATACATAAAATTCATTCATGCTAATTAGGTTGTTATAGTTGGTGGAGTTTTATATGAGTTAACACTCCCCACTTTAGAGCCATCTTCTACTTTGCAGTCACTAGTTTTAGTTTAGCCACTAGTTTCAGTTTCTCCACTAGTTTTATTTCTTCCTCAAGTTTAGATTCAAACATAGTTAAGGCCTTCCTTGTCAGTATAAAAAGTTCATACATTTCCATGGAGGTGTTATTTAGAGAATCCATAGATTTAGGATTCTAGATAGATTCCAACTACAGTATTCACACCCATGGTAGTATCATTGAGATCTCATGTGTCTATACATAGAGAACATGTTTAGAGAGCTTCTTATACTACTAATGGGTCCCTAAGAGCCCTACAATTACATCCACTTATAAAATTTATAGGGGGACCCCATAGTTGGTTTATACTTCAAATACTTTAGAGCATTTTTAGTATACATACCTTTTAAAGTTGCAGGCTCAACCCTTTCATCATGCTTCATGATCATGTACAATCCCTCTCTTTGATATAGGACACCATGATAAGGAGTCTCCCATGAAACTCATCAGTTAGTATCATCCCTTCTCAAATTTTCTTGTACATAGTCTCCTTATGATTGATTGTACATAACTTATTTCAAAATATAAAAACATTTAGATATGTCAAAATACCAAAAATAATATAACATTTCAAAATACAAAAACATTAAAATATTCAAAAATTTAAAAACATTTCAATTGTATGCATTTTCCATGCTTTGAATTTCTACTACTATGTTAGACTTACATTTTTCTATTCTATGCTATTGTTTGTTAATCTATCTACATTACCATGCTTCACTTGATCTTCTTTGAGTGTGTGAAATGACATATAGATCCTTGATTGCTTCACTCTACCCATTAATGGGTATCTTACTTCTACATTTGAGACACACATCAATATACATACCCATTGGGGGCATTTTCCACATGACTACACCATCTGGGTTATGTCATTCATACACCACACACTCTAGTTATTATGATGATGTACATTATTTACTCACTTACATAGATTACTCTATCGATATTCACTAGTATATAACACTTGTGTATTTCTTAGCATATACCTAATATTATACTCCATGTCTTGCATAATTTCACTTTTTTCTTTGATTAGTTAGATGCAATTGTATTTCTAGTATTTACATGCTTTTATTTCTTGCTTTGTATAGAAAGATGTGATTATGTTTCTTAATTCTTATTTGTCTCCTTTATGTGCCTTAGGACATTTTCCAATGTCCTTTTCTTCTATTCCTATGTGTGCCTTATGACATTTTCTAGTGTCCTTTTCCTGTACTATTCTATGTGATTGTGGCTTCCATGCCAACCTTGCTTGTTTCAATTGTATGTGTATGTAGCATTTGAACATGCCTTGTATGCTTGATTTCTAGTTTGAGTGATATGTGCCCATGTCCCTTGTTTTCTTGGTCCCTTGGCCACTCTTGTATGATTATTACCTTGTATGCTTTTTACATGATTGCTTTTTGATTGTTTGTAATTTCATGATCCACATCATGCATTATCTTACTTTTTTGGATGACATGATGGACATCATGCTCCATTGCTCCTTTCCAAATAAAAACTAACAACTAACCAAAATTATAGTTTCAATTCAGTACATTGCACATGTTATTACATTATTATATCTATCTAGGCATACCCCTATTGATCTAACAATCTCTCATTACAAACCATGTTACATCTTGAGATATTTTGTTGACTATCATTGATATATCATGTATATTTTTAGCATTAAAGACTTACATGAATATTTATTTTGAGGGTAATCATGATAGGGTATTCATTCCTACCCTCATAAGAGGGGGGAAAAACATGGGTTTTGTCATAGAGATCAGAGCTCCTAATGGTAAAAAAAATAGTTTTTAGAATAACTAGAATAGTAACTAGACTTCAAACTATGCAGAATAGACTAGGCAAATAGTGAAAATTATAAAACAGTTATCAAAATTAGCCTAGGAACATATCACCAAGATTGGACTATAGCATCAGACAATAGGGTGTCCATTTTTGGCACTCCTATCCAAATAACAAAAAAAATAGTTTTTTTAGAAATAGGTAGAAAAGTAGGTTCACCTACAATTTTTTACATTTAGATTGGTTCAGATATAATAGTTTTAGTTCAATTTTCTTAGAGAATCTAGATATAGGGTGCATCATGCATGACATGATGGATCTCAATTCTAGTTTTATATATGGTAGTTGATATAACTCCTAGATTAGAATCCATGTTTTAGACATTAGTGATTGGGGGCAATGTGCACGACACATTTGTCTTCTTTTCTTTTTGAGTTCAACATATTACCTAAGCATTCTTAGTAGTTGCATGCCTTATTCCATCTATATGTGGTTGGCATCATTTTGGAGTGGATTTCATATAAGCCTAACCTCCACATTTCAAAGTGGCTTTCATATAAGCCTAGTGCCTAGTTTCAAATTGGATATCATACAAGCCTAATCTCCACCTTTAATATTTGGCCAAGATTGGTATAGTTTCCAACACACATTTAGCTATCCATGCCACATATTTAGATTATAGATAATTCATGGGCTTCAAGAGCTATCTCATATGACACACATTTCATACTGGTATCAGTTCATATCTTCACTTCATGGGGCAACGATGAAGCCAAAGGACTAACCAACCTTTGTGTTCTTGAGCCACCTACTTAAAGGGATTAGACACATAGTCTAAACATCAGTTAACACATATATGATCACATAGCTTCACTTAGTAGGTGATGATGGAGATAAAGGGTCATCCTTTTCATTATCAATCCACTATTAGGGAATTAATCACTTAGCTCCATTCATGATATTACTCTTAGTAAAACACATACCCAACATTACTCAACATCACTCAGCATCAAAATAGGTTTTGTATTAGTTCACATACTTGGTAAGGTGTATTTATTCCTTTATCTTCCTCTCTCTCTTACCTATCTTTGAACATTCTTATTTTAGATATAGCATATCTAGTACGAACTAATTTACTCTTTATTTTCTCTTGTAGATTAACACTTCACAACATGCTCTCTCTATGCACACCTAACATCACATAACTTCATGAGTTTTACCCTTACAAGTAAGTTCAGGTACACTTTTTATTTTTCCTTTATCCTAGTATTTCACATTGTTGCATCAATAGAATAAAGGGGGGGAATGTAGTTATATAAAATGTAAAAATTGGTAACATGAGTGGGGCTTGTGAAACCCAACCCATAGGTCCCTTTTTCTTTCTCTCATGACCCTCATAGGCATATTTTCACTAATTTCCAATCATCCATAGCCTTCCAGATATTGATTCCACCTCCTCCAAGTAACATTTATAATGATGATTCCATCCCCTTAGGTCTCATTAATTTAGGACTATAGCACCCAACTTTGACTATAACATCAAACCCTAGTGTGTCTATTTCTAGTGTTCCTATCTAAGTGTATTTTTACCACCAATGGTCATTTATTTTTTGTTCTTATCCTCCTTCTTGTCAGCCTAATGTGAATACATTTAATACATGACCAATAAATCCCTATAAAATCCCATTCAAAGTTCATTTAGAAGGTGTTGGCAATTATTACAAAGTAAGCAAGAATACAAGAAAAACCACTAAGGTAATCTTCCCTATTCTCTACATACATCCAACCAATACTACTACAAGATGATTCAAATCCTTACACTAGTCTCTACCCACCTCAAGCACATCTAATTTATCATTTTTCATCTCCATACACATTATTTCACAAAGCACATCAAGTGGGATAACTACATATGGCTTGATCCCTCTTCAAAGTATTAGTATGTAGGTAGCATGCCCACACAAGGGGTGTGGATACACATTCAGTGCATTTTACACACACTAATCCCTCCTCTTTTCCAAATTTGATACAAGTACAATGTAGCATAGGGTTTGAAGACTAAATCAGCTCTACAAGGAATTCTATGGACATCCAATAGTCAAAATTTCATAGGTAGGCTCACACAGACACAATGAATAAAACCTAGAAATATTGAGTCTCCTAGAAAAGAGTGGGAGAAGAGGACTATAGCATCAGACCCTAAGGTTTCCTATTTTTGTGCTCTTATCCAATCATAAAATGAAAGATAGATCTTGATTTATGACACTATCCTAGTCTTGCATAGTGAATTTTAGACCCTACAATCATTGTCTCAGTTAGTTTCTAGCTAAGTCTTATTTTTCCTTATTATTATTTTTATAAAGATTCAAATTATACAAATTAGTAGCTTAATTATTGCCATATTATTTACTAATTTAATTAACTCATACCCTTAACTAAATTAGGAATAATAATCCAATATTCCTAAAACTATTAAATCACATATAACTAAATATAGTGAATGAATACAATCAAAATATCAAGATAAATGCTCCACTAAGTGCTTAGTTTATTGTTTGAGATATATACATTCAAATTTGATAAAAGGTATCATGAAACAAAGCTTGTACAAAATTTTGGTATCTACACCCCCCTTAATAAAGCATTTTTAATGTAACTAAAAATACTGGATAAAAGATAAGGGAGAATGCAAACTTTCATGGGTGATTGTGAGTCTAGAGTTATTCATTGTGTTCCTATAAAATACAATATATGGGATTAGATATATTTCTACCCATATATAAAGAAAAAATAGCTAGAATTAATATTTTTTTTCAAAGAACTACTACACTTGTATTCGTATTGTATGGTGATACTTATGAAGTGTGATCTTATTGTAAAGAGTTGAGATGTTGAGGGTCACAAGTTGACCCAATCACTATGGAAAAGAAGAGGGAACTTCTGATTCTGGTTCACTTCTTAGGAAATGGACAAACTTACAAGTAGTTTCTTGAATACTAGTTCCAAGATGAAATAAAAACTCTATGATAAGTTAAGGAGTGGTGTGTTAAGTGTCACTAAACTTTAGCACATCACAAAAATGAATCAAGCACTTTAAATGTCTTGTAGATTTGAATTTACTATTTTTCATTAGTTTGATTAAGTTTGATCCACGTAAAATAAAAACATGATCATAAAATAATGAACATTGTTTCAATCAATGTATAAAATAATGTATGATAAAAATATAATGGACCATATCCATGCCCTAATCATGTCTGCATATCTAATAACTGTGAAATGGAATGAGAAATATTTTCCATTCAATTGTAAACTAAATTATTGTGAGTGTAAACATGAACCAATGTCATGCCCTAAAAATATAAGCATGTGTTTTTGTGCATGAATTAATATTATGCCCATTGAATTTGGAAGTGTATATATATGCATGAAACAATATAATGCCCCCTAAATTTGTACCAATTGATATAGGATGTCTTGTATATGTATGCTAACTTTGAGAACTTGCATCTAAAATGTGTATGAATGTGAAATGTGTAATCTTTTTTTGTAAACTATTGTGCACATGCTCTTTCACCCAAGTATGTATGAATCCATATTGTGTATGTAAAGTGAATGCATATGCATGGTAAATTCCCCTATGATTTGTATGGATATACTAATATCTATCATTTATTTTAACCATCTAATATTTTAACCATTATGAATAATGTGTAATGTGACAAATATGATAATCTAAATTATGTATAATGTGCCAAACTTTGATAATTACAATCATGTATAATGGACCAAACTCTAATAATATGAATCATGTATAATGTGCCATACTCTAATAATCTGAATCATGTCAAAATATGATAATTTGAAATTCTAAAATAATTCCAATGCCTTCCTCCCTTTTTTATTCAAGGGATGTGATTGTTGGATTCATCATATCAAAAGACAAATGTGATTAGAGAAGACCATTGAATTATTATAGATTTGTTCACATTGGTTATCTAAAATATTTATATCTTTATTTTGAATTTTTCCTGACTCAATTTTTAGTGAGGCATAAAGAGATGGTATATATTGATAATTTTTTTCATTTAATAACATATAGTAATTACCAAAGACAATGGCATATATCGAGAGTAAAAAATTATTTCCCCCATTTTGAAGAATTAGGGTCATGTTAGTTTGATAGGGTAGTGTTCATGAAAATTTGGCATATTATGAATGATCATTAATGGTCTAAAAAAAATTACTATGCACAATAAAATGTTGTGTATGTTCCAATATAAATTATGTAGAGTGATTCTGATATACAATTCTTAATATATCATGCACATTATATTTGCAAGAACTAGTCTAGAATTGGGGTTAGGTATATTACATAGTTGAAAAGTCAACCATATAAATAGGTTGAGTTTTTGGATTATTTTTAATTCATTTACACCCTACTGATTAAGATTTTGAGATTTGAGTTTTCATAATTATAATTTTTTTGAGACAATTTGCCTTATTATTTAGATTTTCTATAAACTACCCTATAAGTGTAGTAGCTTGAGGATCTAGAATCTTTCAAAACCTTGATTTTTTGACAAAATTTATAGATTTGATTTTTTATTTCATATTCATTTTAGGTAATTTTAGAGTAATTTGGATACTAACCCTTTGGGGTTAATACCATTAGGTATGTGAATAAACTATCCTCTATTATGATTATATTGATTGATAGATTAGATTATACATGATGTTAATGTCTGACGTTATTAACCTTGTATAGTTAGTATTAACCTTTGAAAATGATTTATTTTTTGTATTTATGCACATTTTATATTCATTAGTACCTAATATTACTTATGCTTTTATAGATGGATTCACATGCTATGGATTTTAGATATGGTTAACTTATAGAGACCATGATTGAGCTTGGTTTAGTGAATGCCAACTGGTAGATTTTAAATATACCTGACCTTAGTCATGTGATCTATTTGGGATAGATCCTACATGACATGCACTTAATGACTAATTTTTTTGAAAGGGTAACCCTACCAATACATCTTGGATTTTGATAAGGGATATGATTGTGACATTGGAGGATGTATGGTAGATTATAAGGCTACTATTTATTAGGGAAAGATCCATAGTGAGGGATACTATTTGGAAAGGATACATTCTCAATGCTCATAAATATATGACTAGTCATGCTTATGGACATTATTATTAGGCACATGATTCAATAATGTTTCTTGTAGACATTGATAACCCTAACATTTTGCTATTACATAAACTTCTATACTATCTACTTACTTATTTTATGTTGTGGATGGAGGCGTTTTAAAAATTTCCTACCATATATATGATTTCATGAATTATATTAAGGAGAGAGATACTAAATATTCATGGGGGTGTACCATGGTGGACCATTTATATATGGAAACATATATATTTATATTGTAAGGTCATGGTGGAGGTTTTGGTGAAGCAACCTTGCTTCATGTCTTGGATTATGAGCACAATAATATAATTTAACCTGTTGGAGGACATTGTGGGACTTTGGTCTACCCTTATATTTTTGTAAATCAGTGGATTTTGGAGAGAATTAGATCCTCAACATGATTAAGTATCATGCAATACTCGATAGGCTCACTCCTATCAACATTGATGATGACCATATCTTGGTTATGGTCAAAGGCTCGATGATGTAATGGAGTTGTAACATATTCATGTGAGTGTTTGGCTTCATGATTATTTCCCTAGAGTTGGAGAGAGGTTTCATTTTGAGAGGGTTACACACTAGTTCAAAATACAACAATATCTACCCCTAATTACATATCTATGGACTGGGATGATAAAGTTTTATCCTAGTTTTTGAATGAAAGTCAAAAAGCTAAAAGTGTTGAGTCTTTTCACCTCAAATAGTTAAATTGAGTCAAAATTGGT
The DNA here is from genome assembly GCA_037957365.1 of Torreya grandis. Classification (NCBI taxonomy): domain Eukaryota; kingdom Viridiplantae; phylum Streptophyta; class Pinopsida; order Cupressales; family Taxaceae; genus Torreya; species Torreya grandis. Next base: position 12,118 of record JARHVA010001235.1, on the reverse strand, counting down.
CTAAGTTTTATTCCCAAGTAAAATTGTCTTATATATGGTATTCATGGTCAAAAGTCAACACTTAATCAAATTCCAAATAAAAAAATGAGAAAATTCAAAAAATTAACTAAGTCTTTTAATCTTGTTCGGTTTTAACAAATTGCTAAAAACATAATAGATTTTTGATAATTTTTCAACAAACTATCAGAATCTGATAGGTGTTCAAACACACCATAGGATTTTATAGCTGAGTAAACACCCCATTAGGATTAGATATTTTCTCAAACAATTTTTAGAGTCTAATCACCTTCTGATCATACTTGTGGACTCTAATATTTGTCAAAATATCTCTTAAAGTTTGACACTTTCCCATATTCCTCATGGGATCTGAGACCTTTTCAAACATATACTTCAAATTATAATGCTTGTTCACACACACCCTAATCTCCACTGTTACTCCTCTTTTATCCTCACACATAATAATTATTTGTACCCAAATATAGTCCTATATTCCCTTTCATATTACCCACTATTTGATCCTCATCACTTGCATTTTTAACACCTCATTGCTCTCATTTTGAAATTTTGGAATTTTTATAGTATTTGATATGTAGGTATTTTCATATATTTGGATCATTTTCAAAACTCATAGATAAGAATTAGGGTTTTATGTTGTTTGGCTTCAACATTTTTTTTCTTAGGATTTTCTTAAAACACTTATTCCTTTACTCAAGACATCCTCAAATATTTTTTTAGATTTCCATATTTCATTGTGTAACACATATTTTCAAGATTTACCCTCATTATAGACAACATCTAGATTTTGGAGGCTCCCCAAACATCCATCATAACCTAAGACTTGCCTATGCATATTTTGGACTCTGGTTACCTACTAGGTATGTCATCAGATTCTGAAGCCTATAGATGCACTTTTCAAAATTTGAGTCCCTAAAAAAAACTTTGTTAGACTATGAAACTTGATTTTAGACATCTCAGACTCTAATACTTACTTTTACACAATTCAAAACTTACCTACTTGTTCAAAAATAAATCAAACTTTAGCTACCTATAAAACACTCCATCTAAATCTGACACCTTATAAAACACCCTATCGAATTCCACCATCTATATTTGTAGACCTTAGAATCCATATCTTATTGGAGCACATTCATATTTCCATCTTTATTCATAGGTTAATTTAGGGGTTGGTCTTATTAGCAACCCAAGTTTTACCATTTAAATGAGGTTGTTCAGGCCTAATTCAAACTTGGACTAACATGGGAATGGCCTAAAGGCTATGGGTAACCTTATAATTAGACCTAACCTCTAGATTATGGGGCTAGATCCCCTAGTACAATATTTGTGGGTTAAAATCAATAAATCCTAGTGATGTTGGGTGAAAAGGGAGAGATATTTCATAAAAGGAACCTAATATAAGGGGTGGTGATGCACCAATATTTCTCATTCATCCACTCAATTTGGAATCCTAATAACACTAGTGAATCATAAATGAACTAAAGCATTATCTCCAACAATGCTTAAGAAACAATATTTTATATAAAGGTCTTGATAAGTGACTAAAACATGGAGGTGCAGGGTGAGAGGCATATCTTGAGGGACTTCCAATTGATTACACTCCAAACATGATCACCAAACTTTGACACTTCATACAACCTACATAAGGCATCTTATCAGAATATAAGTGTGATAAGGACATTTTAAGGGAAGACTTCTACCACTCATCACATTAGAACAAACACCTACACACTAAAAAAAATCATGAAGAATCTTCAATAGTTTATTCATTAATCTAATAGGTCTATCAAGTGAAAAATAGGTAGAGTTTCCTCATACCCAAGTGAGGGATACAAATCAAGGCCTTAAGGTCTAAATATAAATTAGAATAGGAATGGAGAGAGACAGAGATAAGAGCCCCCAAAATTAGGAAATATGACCTTTACTAAGTCCTTTTCAAACTCTAATTTAGAATTATCCTAATTAATCTCTTTTATTCATTTTCAAAATGGTAATAGAGTTTTAGGAAATATTTCTTGGAGAGTTTTAAAGAGACTTGAGCATTTATTTTTTATGTCCTTGACCCATACACAACATAATAGATATTTTGCTTGTATACTCCTATATTCTTGGTGAAAAAGAGTCTTCCTTAAAAATAGGCTTTGATACTTGAGAGGAGGTCACCAATACACATTGATAAAGTATTCAATTAAAAACCTTATTCAATACCATTAATGAAGTTTTCTCACCTTTTTTGGGTTGTTATAAGATCTATTTGAGTGCTTTTTTGACTTCTAACACACCCTAGGTGTTGGAAGGAGAGAAGCTTTTTTTTTTAGTCTTGAAGACCTTTTATACCTTTGAAAACTTCCTCCAATCAACTATTAATTTTTATTATCTTCAAATTGGCATGGAAGGTAAGTATTAACCTTTAAATTCTTATTTAAAATCTCTCATGCATCACTTTGGGTGTTTTGACTACTTAGTTCATTCACAAGCAAATGTGCTTAAAAGAGAGAAATTGAGTTTTTCCACTGTAAAAAGAAAAATTACACCATGGATGTCTTCTAAAAATGACATTAAATCAGACTTTAAACAAGGCATATTGGATCCATCTAGGTAGTCCAAAAGATTAACATTTTTCTCATTTTTCTTGCTTTAAGCACCCTTTGCTTGTATCCCTAAAAACCTAAAATAGCTCCTTATATAGAAGGATTATATGAACTAAAATTAAAAAACATGGGAAAATTTTTTAGTATGATGTATCACCTTATATATCTCCAAATAAAATTTTATGATTAGAACTCCAAGTGGAAGTACTCCTTTTCCTCCAGTTTCTTCTCAAACTAGGCCTTATTACCCCTCTTAGGCCTACAAAGAGAAATCTTGACCAAATGACCACCCACGCAACTTAAAACTATCCAAAAGTTTTGATATTAAATTTATCTAGCCTAATAACATCATCCATACCAAATTTGGGGTCCTGAGGCCTTGTGGAAGTATGTAAACTATGAAACTACCTTGCTTCCTAGGCTTATTTTGAGCCTATGTCTGGGTCTAGCCTTAAAAAACATGCCTAGTTTAGCCACTTCAAAGAATACAACATGAAATCACTTATTTGATTTTTATTAGTTATTAAAAGTCCCATAGTATCCTTATAAAATGATTTAGAAGTTCTCCCCTTCTCAAAACACTCTAGAAAACACAAAAAATCATGAAAAATAAGGTTTCTAAAGTAATCCATACAAGTGATGTCATTAACATCAAAATACATGTGGATAATATAATTGGAGTAATTAACAAACATATAAGATGTTCAAGATTAATATGTTTCATAATATATGTATTTTGAGGTCTTTCTTTGAAAATTGGTCACAACTATGGTTTTACTAGGGTTTAATACCTATTTGGGGTCTTAACGATTGTGCATAAAGATGGGATGTCCATATCTCTCTCTCCTTAATACTTGTAAAATATTATTTTATGAAGGAATACATATAACACCTATAAATTACCAATGGGTCTCCATGAAAATTATGAGAGATGGTACAAACATATGAAGTTTCTCCTCAGGGGGTTTGCTTAGCTCTCTTAAGGTTAGAGAGAGGTCAAGATTGAGTTTTTGGTATCAAAAGTAACTCTTAGTACTATGGGAGAGGTTCATAAAACTTTATGTAACATCCTTATCCAAATTATTTTAAATTATATTGGAAGTTATTATTAATCCTATGTAAATGCATCATGATGTACTGAGTCAAGGTGTACTTGCGGTTTAAGCCTTATCTACTCTTCTTGATAGCCCTCAAGGGTATTTGGATTGAAACCTGACATTTTTTTATATACTTTAAAGTGTAATTTATAACCTATTAATGACTTAATATTTTCTACCATAAAGATACAATTCATGAGGTTTTAACACTTTTTTTATGCACTTAGAGCTCAAGTGGATCTCTAAGTCTCATGGTTGCCCTTGCCCAAGGAGTGGGTAAGGTCTGAGACAAAATAGTATATATGTCCACTACCGGTATGACCTTGTAGATACCATGTAAAATTAAATCCAATAATTACCACTAACTTTACCAAATTTAAAAGTTTTATCATGCCTTTAGAGGCCTCAACCCATCATTTTCATTCATGACTGGACTAGGTTGCCTGAATTTCTTATTTCATTTGATCTATGACTGAGTTTTGACTTTGTCATACTTATGTTCGGGTATGAGAGTTACAATGAGGATTTTATGATTTTTTTATAACATTAACACATTATTATTACCATTTCAAGTATCTTCACAATCCTTACAACCTATCAAAGCATTGTACCTTCATATTTCTTCCTAGTTCACACTTACACACACATTGGCTGTAGGTGACCATTGGGAGGAATGAAGATTTTCATGGAACTCCTAAGTATTTTTAAATCCTTAAATGTTGATATCACCTCTTATTAAATTTTTACATCATCACATTAACTTTGTGTAACCATTTGGTTTCTTCATTTAGGCTTCTTACATAGTCAACAAGACTAGATACCAAGCATAGCTATGTATGCCAACTTTTTTCTTATTCAAATGAGTTTGAAACTAGTCATTCTCATAACTAGAATTATTTTGGTTAATAAATATAATTAAAGTTCCAAATTGGTTTATAACATCTTAAAACACATCTTCAGCTCTTCACTCTACCCCAAACCCCTTTACTCTACCTCAGGCTTACTTACTAATCTGACTTGGCTATAGATGGCCATTTTACACTCTTAGATGGGTGAGAGGTTTATTTTAATTTATATAGGCATAATTAATTTTTTAAAAGTTAATATTACATTTATAAGATACTAATGATCTATAATATATCCACCATTCATTCTTTCCTAAGGTCAAATCTTTGTCTTTCATTAAACCATTCAATTGTTAAGAAACCTCAACCCTATCGTACAGATCAAGATAGTCCAAATATGGCACATGAGGTGAATGCCTTGAGAATGGTTCATGATTTACATATATCATTTTTAACTTGATTTAGGATACCTTACAAGTCTTCCTCCACTCACTGATTTAATCTTCAAGAGACTCCTCAACCACACTTTAACCTTTCTTCTTAATAATGCATGCAGTAGGTGGTCATCATACCCCTATACGGGTTGGGAAGATATGGGGAACTAGTCTCAAGATTAAAAAAATTACATAAGATCCTAATTAAACATTTATTATTCAATTTTTTTCTTGGAGAGACACCATTCCTACCATAAGGTTGATTGGGTGGAGTGGAAACAAGCAACTCATGTTACCTTAAACTTTACGAAATTACCTTAAAGATTGCTAATAAGGGAAACTTGACTATTATTTTGACCTAAAAAATTGACCCTTACGCTGAGTTATATACTTGAAATATGTGAGTGGTTTAAAATACACTTCTCCATTGAGTATTAGGTTTTTCTCATGTTTTAATCTTGATACATCCTCATTCTACTAACCTAAGGCCTATTTACTCCATTAGCCATATGTAGGTGACTGTTAGATCATCTTGGTTATATGTAGGGTTTTTAAGGTCTTGTCCTTATCATTACAAGCCTCCAAATTCTCTTTAACTAGGTTCATGATTTTAATTAGGTTCAAACACCCTCCCAAACTCTTAGTCTCTTTATTCAGGTTTGTAATAACTTTTCATTGCCCTTGAAGCCTATAGGTGACTTTTTTGGGGTCACTTGATTGTGTAGCTTGAGTAAGAATTTTCTCAATTCATAATCATGAAACTTTATTGTAGGTAATTTTAACATTATAATTATAAATGGAATTGAGGTCATGGAAGATCTTCTTGAGCTGATGAAGTCACTTGCATTCCAACCTCTAACATGACTATAGGTGATAATTGACTATATATTCATTGCAGTCCTAAGTGAGTTTGAGAAATTGCATTAATTTTTGGATAAATGGTATATATTTTTAAATTGTATTAATTCTCATATAATCTCAAGAAATCAATAACCATGTACACCTATTTATCAATAACTGGACCACTTCAATCTTGTCCATTCACTCATACATACTATGCAGGTAATGGTTTATAAACTAGGCTTTGTGTATGGGAGATTGGGAGACTTAAGTTGATAATGATTTATTGTATCATTAAATGGATTTTATATGAATTATATGAGTGATAATATACAATTACATGTTTTCAAGACACTCTTATCACACATTTAAATTCATGAATGCATGTTAATAGGCTTATAGGCCTGTATGTGCTTGAAGCATTTATAAAGCCTTTTGTTTGAAGATGAATTTGGAATATCACCATAATTATCCAATATTATAATGGATAAATAGTTTTTCCTTCATGTCACTATTTCTTATCATTTCCATTAAAACCTAATATGATGCTTAGTCCTGGAGAAGGTCATTCACATGGCATACAAGCTCTCCAAAGAGAAAAACACATTGAGAAATATGAAAAAGAACCACATATAAAAAATATATAAAATTAATCCTTGCAAAAAATAGTTATTCCATGAATTATTAGGTATTATAAAAATCTAAGAATCATTACCATTAAGATAAAATAGAGACTTATAGTAGAACCCACTAAAACAACTTATGTACCAACACATTCTTCGTCAAAGTGAAAGTAATTAATGGAGATGATTTGAATAATCAAACCACCATGGAAAAGAGATAAAAGAATTATAAAAACCAGTATAAAAATAATTACATTCCATCAAATTCTGAGCTTGAGAAATAGGTGCAAGAATAGACCCCTCTTGGATGAATAGGCCATAGTGACTTATTGTCATTCTTAGAAATTTTTCATAAGGAATAAGACATAAATATGAAAAAAATGATATGGATTTCAATATTAATAGGACGCATAAAAATGGACAAATTTTTAGATCTTAACCCTTTGTCCTCTGTTTGTATCGAGCACTTGAAAACTACCCTTCTAGAGTTATCAAGGAGGTCAATATGAGAGATAAACCATTTTTATTAATTTTAAGACCTAAAACCTATTTAAATATATTTTAAAACCTTTTTATGGAAAAAATAAGGTCTTTAAGATGACCTTATATCAATTTCACCTAAATAACTATAAAAATAGCCTCAAAATAGGCCTTTTGGGTAATGAAACCACTATAATCACTTGAGAAGTCTAATGTAAAATGTATCCAATGGATGTTTTCATGCCTAAAAAATTAAATAATGTAATTAAAATAAAATTTTCAAGTGTTATAGGTGAAAAATTTATCCTATGAGGTTAAAATTGTTAACATTTTGGTGACTCATGGGGTTGACTAGCCTATTGGTCAAGAGAACTCACTCATCTTTATGACAATGATGGCTCATACATAGTAGTAAAACTTGATGAAAATTATTATAATAAAATAAACTAACAAGACTCAAATAAAAAAAACCAAAGAACTAACACCTAAACCTAAACAAACACACCTAACCTAAGGAAAATGACAAGACAAGACAACAAACAAATAAGGCAACAAACTATACTTGTGTTGACCACTTATTGAAACAAGACAAAAACAATATAAAAAACTAACCTAAGATATTAACTTCTTTCCTTTAGGATCAAATGGAAAAATTGTTTGATCACTATGGCACCATAAGGTCTAATTTCCACATCATGATTTGAGTCCAACTAGGCATTGTTCATTGTATGAGGACTCCCACTTGCAGATAGGGGTTTTGACATGCTCATGGATTATTCATAAAGTATAAGGACATTCTTGTTTTACCCCTAGGTTCATGGGTTGTTTATATGAATATAACAACCAATCAAACTCATTCCATACTTTCCTTCCATAAAAATGTCAATTCTACCTCAATTATGAGTTGTTGATGGTTTGTCATGCTCTCATGCAGTGATTGCCTTAACAACTCAACTAATAGGATTTGATTAATGTATTAATTATACTCATGAGACTAAAATGGTAAATTATTATAGTGTTCCTTTTGATACCTATATCAAGTTCTTCATGGGGTAGAGGTGGATTGTCTAAGCTTAAAGAAAAGTTCTCCAAGTCTTCCCAAAAGGCCATATCCTCATGATCAATTGGAAAAACATGGAGTTCCTTACCATTCTTACCATTTTATTGTGAATAATCATGTTGATCAATCATCTTCATCTCTCTCATAGAGTCATAATAAGGTCCCTGATCTACTATAACTTGGTCATATTCCTCTTCTATGGAGAATGGGATCTCTTCAATCCATTCAAGCTCTAGCTCATCTTGGTGTCCAAGAATTGGTCCTTCATCTTTAATGAAACTAGAAGATTATTTAACACATAAATTTTCTTGGAGTTTTGAAGAATTTATAAGGATACCTCCTTGCCTTATAACTATGACAAGTTGAGTAGATATTTAATTCTCACACTCATCAGGGCTATCATGGCAATGAGTGGTTTTAATGTCATCAAGGAGCTCCTGGGAATCATATTATTCTTATGTAATTAAAGCATCTTATTTTTTTTAATCAAATCATATTCATCCTCCATCACTACAGCTGGATCTCCTTCAATTTTCTCATAAAGGAGAGGCTCCTTCTCAAGAAGTGGCATGGAGGACCCTTGAAAGAGTTTAAGGAGAAAAGCCAAATCCGGTGGTGTCATGTAAGCTTCATTCTCCTTACTCTGTTGTTCATCCTTGAAAACCATCATATCCTTTTTCTATTGCACATTTTCTTGAATGAACCTCCATGAGGGGAAGGCCTTAAACTCCTTAATGATATTAGACTTGTCCTCCAATTCAACAATTTATCTAATACTTAATTGGTCTCCTTCTCCCCTTGATTACTATATTTACTTATAAGTTATAAATTTAGATGTAGAGGTTTCCTTCACATGTGTCATAAATTTGGGAAGGAATGAAGGTACCTTCATCTAATATTTTGCTACTAATGTCACTACTATTAACTGATGTAGATGCTTGTTTGCAAGTTCAATTTGTTTATCAAGGTGAGTGTAAAATTCAAACACCATCTGATTTGAGGTCTCTTCAAGCTAATAAAAAGGTGAATGACCTTGAAAATTCTAATATGAATCATGGAACTCAACCTTCTCAAGACACACTTCTCCCACCTTTTGAGCTCTCTCTTGAATAAACCTCTAAGTAGGAAAAGTTGGTAGGGATTATGAAGAAATTTAAAGGCCATGACACACATTTATTTGAGATTTTTGAGGGGAGAAGGGAAGTTTAATGGAGGACTGATATGGGATGGAGGGAACATAATGCTGATGATGGAGAACTTGCTACCCCTCATATGTTACTAACTTCTCTTCAATATTTGAAACTAGACCCTCTATATCTAATATGTCACTATTGATCCTTGAATGGCCTCCTCTCATGAAAAATGCCCACTCTTCTTTGGCTTGTTGTAATAAATTACTCATGATCTCAATAACATGCCTAGGGATTTCTTGACCATACCCTCTCAGGGTGTCAATACTCACCATGTGTTTTTCATAGCCCAACAAGGTTTGTTTAAGGCTTGATATGGATTAAATTTTAATATGAGTAGGTTGACCAAGAACATCATGATATTTCCATGGCTAATTAGGTTTATAAGTAGGCTATCAAGGAGGTGTATGAGGCTCATAATGGGGTTGCTAATCTTGTAAATAAGGAGACTCATTATGGGCTGACAAGGGTGAATGTAGGGCTGATAAGGATCATAATAGAAGGCTGATGATAAGGAAGTTAATTCTAAACATTTTCCCCATATACAGCCATAGCTCACCACAATGCACATGAATAACAATGAAAAATGAAAAACAACTACTCCTACCCTTGAGATGATGACCATATGATATCTTTTGACTACACCCTAGCCTATAAGTACTTGAAAATGCCTAAGATGGCCAATATGCTATTGTGAAGGCTCTAATGCTCAAATCTAAACCCACCAAGTGTGATATAACTATTAGTAACCCAATTTTCACCCTTTTAAATAGGTTTTTTAGGCCTACTTCAAACTTGGACTAACATGGGAATGGACTAAAGGTTGTGGATGACCTTATAATTAGACCAAAAACTCTAGATTATGGGGCTAGCTCTCCTAGTACATCCCTTGTGGATCAAAATCACTAAATCCTACTGATGTTGGGGTGAAAAGGGAGAGATATTGTATAAAAGGAACCTAATCTAATAGGTGGTGATGTATCGATATTGCTCATTCATATACTCAATTTGGACTCCTAACAACACTAGTGAACCATAAATAAACTAAATCATTATCTCCAATAACTCTTAACCAATAATATTTCATATGAAGGTCCTGATGAGTGACTATAACTTAGAGGTGAATGGAGAGAGGCATATATTGAGGAACTTCCAACTAGATTACACTCCAAACATGATCACCAAACTTTGACACTTCATACAACCTGCATATGATAACTTATCAACATATAGGTGTGACAAAGACATACTAAGGGAATATTTTTTACTACTTATCACATTAGAACAAAGATATACACACTATAACCAATTATGGATAATATAAAATAATTTATTAATTAGTCTAATAGGTTTATAAAGTACAAAACTAGGTAGAGTTTCCTCATACCTAGACGAGGGATATAATTCAAGTCCTTAAGGCCTGAATATATAGCAGAATGGGAATGGAGAGAAAGATAAGAGCCCCCAAAATTAGGAAATTTGAACTTTATGAAGTCATTTTAAAATTATAACATATTATTCTTTGATTAATCTATTTTCCTCCTTCTCAAAAGTAGAATAGGGATTGAGTAAGGCTTGTTTGGTGAGTTTAAAAGAGTCTTGAGCATTCATTTCTAATGTTTAACCAACACACCTTCCTAGATATTTGCTTGCACACAATCCATTCTTTGTGAAGAGGAGTATTACTTGAAAATATGCCTTAATCCTTGAGATTAGGTCATCATGACTTGATAAAGTATTCATTTAAAACCTTCTTCAAACCATTAATGAAGTTTCCACACCTTTATTGGGCTGTTATAAGGTCTTTGAGTGTAATTTTGGATCCTTAAACACAATAATAATTGGAAGGAGATAATATATTTTTGAATTATTTAAGACCTTTTCTACCTTTGAAAACTTTCTCCAATAAAATCTAACTTATTTGTGTCTTTAGAGTGGTGTAGAAGGTAGGAGTAACCTTGAAAAGCTCTAGAAAGAGAAATCTTACCCAAATGACCACCCAAACATGTGAAAATATAAAAAATCATGTAATTAACTTCACCTAGGATAATACCATCCTCCATGACAAATTTTGGGTCTTGAGGCCCTATGAAAGTATGCAAATCGTGAAACCACCTTGCTTCCTAGGCTTATTTTGAGCCTATTTAGGACTGCCTTGATAAATATGCCTAGTGTGACCACTTACATAATATAAAATTAATTTTTTTGAGATTTAATAGTTATTAAAAGTCCAAAATGACCTCATCCCGTTATTTATAAGTTATTCCCTTCTCAAAACACCTAAAAAAACACCAAAAATCATGAAAAATAGGGTTTTTGGAGCAATTCATACAAGTGACATCAACATCAAAATACATGGGGGGTAACATCCTTGGAGTAATAAGAAACATTAAATAGGTTTTAGGATAAAAATATGTCATTTTTTGTGATTTTGAGGTCTTTCTCTACAAATTGGTCACAATTGGGGGTTTAGGAGGGTTTAAGACCTATTTGGGGTCTTAACAATTGTTCATAAAGATGGGACATCCAAATGACCTCATTATACTTGGAAAAAATTATTATATAACCTAATAAATTATCCAAAATTTCTTATATCCCAATTATAAGTTTGAGAGATGATACGATCATTTGAAGTTGCTCCTTGGGTGGCTTGCCTAACTCTCTTGAGGCTAGAGAGAGGTCAAGTTTGAGTTTTAGCTCTCAAAAGTCATTACCATTTATGTGAATAGTTCATACAAATATATATAAACCAACCACATGATTATACATATCTTTTAAGTTATTTTTACCCATATGTGTACTCATGGTGAACTGATTAGGGTACTTGGGGTTTAAGCTTGTCTTTATCTTGCTAGCCCTCAAGGGTCTTAGAGTAAAAAATGGCATTTATTTCCACTTGATAATGAATTTATACCTATTTTATTACTATTAACTACCATCAAG